>JAKSZP010009442.1:0-127602 GCA_022478985.1 Massospora cicadina | reverse complement strand
TCCTTTCAGCATATTAGCAAATTACCAATCTTGTGCTTTAATTCCAGAATTCCAAGAAGATGTTTTAGTCTATCCTCGATATTAAGAAATATTTAATGGATTTGCCTGATCTGGAAGTACATCAACCAAAACTAAAGGGAACTGACCGCAAATTTATAAAGATGGATTATTCCAGAGATTTTAACCCTATTGCGATCCTTTCTCTGATTGTGGGATTTTATTGCCATCAAGGAACTCCTGTTTGAAGAAAAAGGCCAATGATGCAGGAAAAGCGATTTCAGCCTAGGAAGTGAGGAACCCTTAGTGACAACGCCACGCCTCACCCTCAATCTATTGCTGTTCCACACGTTGAATGTGACTTTCTATCTAAACCTGATGAATTGGATGTTCCATACTTGCTGATTTCATACAACGGTTTAGCTTTTTCTTACTATGCCCATTCTGGACCTCTCCCTCCAGGATTCTAATTTAATCAATCCCCTATTTTAGTCCCAAAGTTACTTAAGTAGAAGTAGTCATCCATAAAGTGAAAATTTTAGTCATAGTCGATACCAGATCTCCAGTTAATGTCATTTCCTCCCAACTATTGATACAAATAAAGGTCACTCTGGATCAAAACCAAACTTTAGATTATGGGACCGCGGGACCTCATTGAACTTGCTCTCTGGGAGCCTACTCATCCCTGCCGCTTTAGTTTAGATCTCTTGTAGTGACAACCTCAGCAATTGTGCTAGAGGATGAAGGTTATGACCTCATAGGCACACAACTCCTGGTATAATTTGATACCCAAATAATGCATAAGGACTTATATTTTTCTTTTTAGGGTATTTCGTCCCCTAGTTATAAAGGATCTCCCTAAAGAGAAGGGAAAGAGAAAGCCTATGTTTTGTTTACTGGAACATCCAAACCACATTGGACAGCTACAATACCTAGTAGTTGGGATGAAGGCCAAATTGCAACCTTCCAGTGTTGAGTCCCAAGAAGGGATGTCTGTATATTTGATTGACTATGTAACCATACTGTAAGTCCTGGGGAACGTCCTTTAAGCGTCAATCGGCCATTTTCCCACTCCCAAGCAAGAAGGTACCAAAGAGGATGGCCATACCCCTTGTTACTCAAGGCAATCTCGCTCACATGATAGATGAGCGCTGGGTAACAGCCCTTCTTCTTCAGATCCTGCTTCCGGTACCCACACTCTCCTTGGCAGAACTGCTATGAGGAATCAGTGCTCTGCGATAAGATCGCCAAAATGAAATCAATTGCAACTAATTTGAGTGGCAATCAGCCTGAGGCTTGATTTCAAATGGTCAAAAAGGTATGAATACCAATTAAATTGGTTGGAATGCCCAATGGTTGTGATTTGGTTGACATGATGATCAGAAAAATCTCCCCCCTCCCAAATCTGTCGGGCATCACCCCTGATGGGCAAGTAATAGCATTGGACACCATCAATGAGGTTTTGAAGCTTCCTGATGGCAAATTGGGTGTTGCGCCTGATGCAATGCCACTGACTGAACAAATGGCCCAGAGACTGAGCATGGGCAGGTTGAGTGTCCCAAACCTGTTCCCAATCAAATGAGCCACCCCTATGTGGGGTTGCCTTGGGGGATTCCCGCCGCTCGTTGGGCCAAACGCCGTTGCACCAACCATTGGAAATGTAGCTGAGCCTTGGTTTGGACGTTTGAGGTCAAACTGACAGCAACTCGGCCTGCCACCAAATTTTTTTATGTCAGTTCCCAGGGAACTAACCTTCCCATTCCCAAATAATTCTCCAGTTAGGTCAAACTTGCAGGACCTGATCCCAGCTTGGTTTCCCTCCAAATTGATGACTATTTAATCAGTCACATCGCACTGAGAAAATTGTTGGTCAATTTTTCTCCTTTAAATTTTCCATTAAAAAACCTGTTCCAAAAATTTAGTTCTTATATGATGAGAATTAAGCCGCCTTTTCTGCCAACACTCATATACCCCTTGGGGGTTAATGGCCATGGTTGTCTGGTATTTTATTCTATGCCTGTATGAAATTCTGGCTCAATGGCAGATATTGGTGGAACTCCTTTATAGTTCCATATTCGTCATATCAACAGCAGTGCCTTGGGCATTCTGGTTTACCATTCAGGTGCTCTGGCATCTATGCTGGCAGCCAGTCTAATTCTTATTTGCTGTTCGCCTAACATAATCAACCAACCATTATCCTTAGCCATTTCCACCTTTCTCACATATATTGGCGCAGCAATGGTCCCTTCTTTCCAACTGAACCAGGTTGTAAAGAAGATTATCTCTGTCTACATTAGTCTGGTCCCACTAAAAACTCCAAACCCATACCCCATAGTTGCCGCGGCTATATTGCCCATGTCAGTAGGGTCTGACATCTCAACTTACAATGAGTTTGCTCCTCACCAAAGCCTAGTGGTTTCCCCTGACCCCACCACCATCTCTTTGGTATCACTGGATTCATCCACAACTACCAATAAAGAGAACTCTGCTTACTTCTTAGTACCCATGAAGATTAGTGTTGGGTCTCATCATGTCTCCTTTGAGGCCCTGGTGGACACTAAAGCTGCAGGAAATTTTATGAGTGTAGAACTGGCCCAGCAATTGGAACTTGCCATAGATGCAGGTCCTTTGGTGATGGTTGCATTGTCAGCCTACCAAACCTCATACCTAGTACGTCATCCAGTCACATTTTCAATACACCAATTCAGCTTCTGCAATTGCTTTTCAGCTATGCCAAACTTGGTGTTTCCAGTGATCTTAGGAGTGGGGTATGGCGCCAACAACATGTTAAGATTCACTTGGAGTCTAATACATTGTCATTTACCAATGATCATCTGGAGGGAGAGCTTCCCTTTGATTGACACCCTCAAGAAGACACAAGGAACCAGTTCTATAACTTCCCTAGTCACTTCTGCGGGTATCCCAGCCGATTTTCCTGAGATCTTAATGTACTATCAAAGAATCTTCGACTCATAAAAGGCAGATCGCCTGCCTAAGCACACTAGGTTTGATTGTGGGTTTCAAATGACTGTGGAGTTGGTGAACATCAACTGTCCGTTGTATCCTCATACAGCGGAGGAAGAAGTTGCACTTAATACCTGGTTGGATGATATGCTGAAAAAAGGTTGGTTGTTCAAGGAGACCTCACCCATCGCCTCCCCTATCATCTTTGCAAAAAAAGTGGATGGTTCTCTCCGTCCCTACATGAATTACAGTCACTTGAATAAAATAATAGTTTCTGATCCCTACCCCTTGCCTCTGGAGCAGATGATCAGTCAGGCAATCGCTAAATCCCATGAGTTATCTAAGCTGGATCTGTTGAACACCTTTGACCAAATTTGGGTAATTGAAGGGCAGGAATGGTTAACAGCAATCTGGATGAAGCGCGGCATTTTCCAATTCCGTGTAATGTCCTTCAGACTGAAGAATGCTCCCGCTACATTTCAATGTATGATCAACAATGTACTGGGTACCTCCAGTTTACCTGCACAGTTTCATACATCAATGATATCCTGGTTCACTCCCCCAACTTCCAAACGACATGCTATTGACTTGGAAGTGGTGGTGGTCGCCTTGCATAAGGCAGGTTTGTTCCTCAAACCCTCCAAGTGTGAGTTCTATAAGGAGGAGGTTACATTCCTTGGGAACCTTGTCCTTAAAGATGGTTTCGCAATCCATCCCAATAAGTTGGATTCTATCTGGGAGTGGCCAACCCCGACTACCCAGAAACAACTATGACTTTCTTGTAACCATTTTTTAAAAAAATTCTCCCCCGCACTTTCACAGCTCGCCACCCCACTCCACCCCCTTACAAGAAAGAACGTACCATTTCGCTGGATGGACGAATGCCAACAGGCGTTTGAATCAATCAAGGAGGTGTTCATATCCCCTCCCATTTTGAAACATGCCGATCCCACCAAGCCATATATCATTTCATGCAACGCATCATCAGTAGCTGTTGGATCAGTGTTGCTCCAGGAGCACAATGGCTTGTAACACCCAGTTGCCTACTTTTTCCAAAAGTTCACCTCTATGGAGCAGCCTTAGGCTATTTATGACAAGGAGTTGGCAGCTGTTGCATGGGCCCTAACTCATTGGAGGTACCTGTTACAGGGTGCATGACATGAACTAATGGTTCAAATGGATCACCAGGCCCTGTTGTACTTTTGTAAACCCCAAAAATTGGCACATCATCAAGCCTGAACCTATTGGGACCTGTGCAGTTTCAACTTTAAATACAAATTTGCAAAAGGTGCACTAAATGTACTTCCCAATTTTCTCAGCTGCAGCCCCACCCACAGTTCCATAGATCTGGAGGAAGTGGATCTCATTACTGTGATTCCTACCACCCAAATCTTGTCAATTGTTCCCCCTGTCATTTCTTCCATTGCTCTGGCCCCTGACGCTCTGTTAGTTGCTCAGGTCTTATCCAGTCAAATGGCCTGTCCTGAGGGCGTGGAGTTGGTCGAGCAGTTATCTCACCAGAAGCATAAACACTCCCTATACTCACTGAAGGAGGATCTTATATATTTTAGATCTCGCATTTGGGTTCCCCCCTCCTTCTGAACTGAGGTATTTTGCGCACATCACAATCCCCCCATGGTTGGTCACCCTGGTTCTAAGAAATGCATTGATTTGATCAAATGGACCTACAAATGGGCAGGTTTGACAAAAGAAGTTCCAGCTTGGATCGCCAATTGTGTTACTTGCACCAGGGCCAAGTTAGATCATTCCGGCAAAAATGGCCTCCTGCACCCCTTACAGCAGGTGGAGGGCCCATGGACATTGGTGTCCATGGACTTTATCGTCAAGCTCCCCTGTTCTAATGGGTTCACAGCGGTGATGGTAGTGGTGGATCGCTTCACAAAATTTTCCCTTTTTATACCTTGTACTTTCATGATTACATTGGAAGAAACTGCCTGCCTTTTCATACGCCATGTGTTTTTGATGTTTGGTCTCCCCCAGGAGATCATCAATGACCATGGTTCCCAGTTCAACGCGCGGTTTTGGAGTGAACTATCAATCCTGAAAATATCCCCCTGTCGCTCCATGGCGTATCATCCTCAGTCCTGACAGCCAAACTGAGTGGGTCAATTAAGTTCTTGAACAGTACCTGCGTTGCTATGCTGCAGCCGCGCAGGATACTTGGGCCAATGACCTCTCTCTCGCTCAATTTGTGTACAATAAAGGGACCCACTCATACACGGGGTTTTCCCCCATGAAGAAACGTTGGGTTATAATCCTTCATTTTTGGTTGGACTGTGCTTGCAGCCTGAGGTCCAAGCTGCTGCAGACCATGCTGCTCATATTAGATTGACTCAAGCCTTGGTGCAGGAACACTTCACCAAAGCTATATATGACTACAAGCGGTTCACAGATCAAAAGCATCTTATGGGTCACGAGTTTATGGTGGGCTCCTATGTTATGCTTGACACTCGTCACTTAAAGATCCAGGCCCCTTCCCATAAATTTGCCAGTAAACGCTTGAGTCACCATTTAGTGGAGGAGGTAGTGGGTAATGGGGTGTTCTGACTGAAGCTCCCCATGCATTTGAAGCAGCATCCCAATTTTACATGTTTCACAGCTGTCGCCCTTCAAGGGTGCAATTCCCACAAAACTGAAACTAATCATTGTCAAAAATGAGGAAGAGGCTGAGGTAGAGGCTATCCTGGCATCCCGGAAATCGCGACATTCCGTCCAATATCTCATGGCCTGGAAAGGGTATCCAGCCTATGAGAACAGTTGGGTCAGGGCGCGCGATTGCATGAATTTCATGGACCTGGTCGAAGCATTCCACATATCCCACCCTGAGGCTCCCATCCCCCCCAAAAAAAACCTGTGATGGTAATGGCGATCAAGTTACCCAAGGTGCACAAGAATGTGGCTCTCGTATAGTTTCCTGGTGGTGGGGCCCTTCCCTTGGAAAAAGGAAAGGGTAATGTAAGTCCCAGGGAATGTCATCTGGGCATCAATCAGGCCATTTTCCCGTTCCTGAGCAAGAAGGTACCAAAGAGGATGGCCATACCCCTTGTTACTCAGGGCGATCTCGCTCACATGGTAGATGAGTGCTGGGTAACAGCCCTTCCACTTTGGATCCCACTTCCAGTACCCACACTCTCCTCAGCAGAACTGCTATGAGGAATCAGTGAAATCTGTGCCAAGATTGCAAAATTGAAATTGGTCAGATTTAATTTGAGTGGTAATCTGGCTGATGGCAAAAATTTGAATGGCTGTAAAAGCATGAAGAATGAGATATTGGCCAGATCACCCAATGGTTGCAATTTGGTTAACATAACGATCAGAAAAATCTCCCCCCTCCCAAATCCATCAGGCATCACCCCCAATGGGCTAGTAATAGCATCAGACACCATTGATGAGGTTTTGAAGCTTCCTGCTGGCAAATCGGGTGTTGCGCCTGATGCAATGCCATTGACTGAACGAATGGCTCAGCAACTGAGCATGGGTGGGTTGGGCATCCTGAACCCGTTCCCAACCAAATGGGCCCATCCCTATGTTGGGTGTCCTTGGGGGATTCCTGCCACTCATCAGGCCAAATGCTGACATGCCAACTGTCAGAAATATAGCCAAGCCTTGGTTTGGATGTTTGAGGTTGAACTGACAGCAACTCGGCCTGCCACCAAATTTTTTATGTCAGTTCCCAGGGAACTAACCTTCCCATTCCTGAATAATTCACCGGTTAGGTTGAACTTGTGGGACCCAATCCCAGCTTGGTTTCCCTCCAAATTGATAACTATTTAATCAGTCACATCGCACTGAGAAAATTGATGGTCAATTATTCTCCTTTTTATTTTCCATTAAAAAATCTTCCCCAAAAATTTAGTTCTTATATGATGAGAATTAAGCCCTTTTTTCCGCTGACACTATTATACCCCTTGGAGTTAACAGCTATGGTTGTATGGTATTTTATTCTATGCCTGTATGAAATTCTGGCTCAATGGCAGATATTGGTGGAACTCCTTTCTAGTTCCATATTCGTCATATCAACAGCAGTGCCTTGGGCATTCTGGTTTACCATTCAGGTGCTCTGGCATCTGGACTGGCAGGCTGGTCTAATTCTTACTTGCTGTTCGCCTGACACATACCTCCAAAATCTCAAATTCTAATGGACACTGAGATCCAAATTACCATTCCACTAGACCATTTGATGGATATTTGTGTGAATCCCAATACATCCATAAGGGAACCCCTCACCTGCCCTAAGGTGCTGGATCTGGCTTACTGGAGGCCATTACTTATTTTAATGGCCAACTTAACTGACCAACCTATGCAAATAACTTGTAAACGACCAGTTACCTATGTTAGAACTCTACCCTCCTTTAAAGTTGAGTCCATCAGTGGGTGTGGTATTTTGCATGACTTAGTAATTGATAAAAGTACTACAATAGCTTGTGTTGAAGTAGAGCCAGGTGAAACACTATCCTCTGAGCAACTGAAACAAGTGGATTCTTTAATTGAAGATTACGTTGACATTTTTTATACAGACTCTGACAATTTCAGAATGATGAAGGAAGTGCAACGCAGGGTGCTTGCAGGTGACGCTCCTCTGATCTGTGCTCAACCCTACCAGAAGTCCAAGGTTGAGGAAGCCCAGGTTATGAAAAACTAAAGTAACTTCTGGCACTGGATTGTTAAAACCATCGCAAAGTCCCTGGGCTCACCATTGCTGCTTGTGAGAAAAAAGGATGAAGTGCATCAGGTGATAATAGATTAAGCCAGTTGAATAGCATCACATGAAAGGATAGTTATTTGCTGCCTCAAATTGATTATTCATTAAATCTTTTATCTGGATCTCAGCTTACCTCAGCAAAGGATCTAACCAGCAGGTATTGGCAGATTGAGCTTGTGAAGGATGATAGGGAGAAATGAGCCCTTATAGCGAGTGAAGGGTTATTTGAGCCCACTTACATGCCTCAAGGGCTATGCAACGCCCCAGCCATATTTCAAAGGGCTATGGACTGCCTAATGAGAGAGATTTGGAGATGTTGTGTGTGTTGATTTATTTAGATGACGTGAATGTATTATCCACGCTTTTGATCAACATCTAGCCCATCTAAAGGAATTATTTTAACTTATTAGCTATCCTCGATGAAGTTAAAGCTTGTTAAACGCCACTTTTTTAAACTGAAATGGAATTCTTTGGCATAATATTACCTAAGAAAGAAATTTCTCCACTGCCTAACAAAGTGATCGCTATTGAGAAGGTGACTTGACTGAGAAGTTTATGCAATATCCAGGTCTTCCTCAGAATGGTTAATTATTACTGACAATTTACTACTATTTTCACTGAACTTGCTAAGCCTTTAAACTATCTGCTTCGTAAAGAAGTCCCTCTTCTAATGGAAGAAACCCAACAGAAGGCATTTGATGTTTTAATGAAGGCTCTTGCTACCACTCCTATATTGGTACGCCCCAAGACCAACAAACTTTTTATCCTTTTTACTGATGCTAATGACGTGGCCGTGGGGGCCATTTTGGTCCAACTTGATGTAAATCATGTCAATCACCCTATAGCATACTTCATTAAAACTTTAACTTAGGGTAGAAAACTACATTATAACTGAATGTAAGTGTCTGGCCATCCTGTTGGCCATGAAATATTTTCATCCTTTCCTGTTTGGGAAATACTTCACTGTAATGATGGACATGCCCCCCTACGGTAGCTACAACAGAATAAAAGATCTAGATGGAAGACTTTCTCATTATGCACTTAAATTCTAGAGCTACAATTTTTAATTATCCCCTGCGCTGGAATGGTCAATCAAAATGCTGATGGATTATCCCAACCACCTATACTAATGCTTTATGCTTCTGAAGAGAATAGAATTTATGAACTTGTTGTGCAACATGAGGACTGGTGTCAAGAACCCCTGTTGGCCAAACAGCGATTGAAAAGAATAGCTGAGCAGATTTATATTGAAGATGGACTGTTGTATAAGCAGGTTGGGACATCTTGGTTGCCGTATGTCTGACCATCCACCAGAAAAAAGTCCTCTTTGGAGGCACATAATACTGTAGGCCATGGCGCAGTAAGGAAGACCCACGAATGACTGAAGTAATGTTGTTACTGGGATTGATCAAGACTACCTAAGATGTCATAAATACCTGTTTCACTTGCACTACCCAGAATCCTATCAATCTGATATATCAGCACCAGGTCGTGGGTCCTACTACCCTTTTTCCACGGTTAGTATTGAAGTTATTGGCCCCTTTCCTGAAGCAACGTATGGCCATTGCTATATTGTTTTAGTGGTTGATCACTTTACAAAATGGGTTGAGGCTATCTCCGTTGCCTCACCCACATCTAAAGCAACTGCATCATAATTCTTAAATTTGGTCTTCACTTGCCATGGTAGTCCCAGGGTTCTGCTCTCTAATTATGGTAACAACCTTCATTCCTCAAGTGATATCTGATCCCAATTCGCTGATGGGCACCTATCACTTATTCATGGCACCTTACCATCCCGCTAACCAATGGGGCTATTAAATGAGCGATTACTATACTAGTTGCCATCTTCTGCAAGATGGCTCAATCTGACCCTTCAATATGGAATAAATACTTTCCAGTTACTTTACTATAATGACGCGTTAGTTACCATTGAATTATTTATATGTCACCTTTCTAAGCCCTTTACAGGTGAGAGCTTATTCTGCCATCAAGCATACAGTCTATATTAGAAACTTCTATGCCGGACACCACTGATCTTACAAAGCAAAGGCTAGCCAATATATTGTTCAGATTATAAGCTTTAGCCTTTAAGCCATGGGGACTATAAGCAAATGAGAGGCTGTTTAAAGCAACGCCCAGAAATTAGTTTAATCCTGGTTATCATTTAAGAGATCTCATCCTGCTCTACTATCACTAGCCCAGAGGTCAGATCCACAAACTTGACGTGCTATAGTCAGGCCTTTACCAAGTAATCTATTGTCAAGGACCCAAATATTCAATTGACTCTGTTAAACCAGACTCCATTATGAATCAGATTCATGACAGATTTCTTCATAGTTATGTTTCTCCTAGGCAAGATCTTGAGGGGCATTGTCAGGAAAAATGGAATTCAAGCTATATAGCGAGATTCTAATGTGACCTAATTTGCCAAATGACCAATGGAGTCCCACTGTTTCGAGAGAGACCAATATTGGTAAGGACAATGAACTCTTGAAAGCAATAAAAACATTAACCCTTTCTAAAAAATTGCGGATTTACCTGACAATGGCGTAAATCGCTTGGCATAGATCTTGCTTTTCAGAGGTCATCTGAGACTTCTGCTGTGACCCAGAAGGACCAAGTACGCTGAGAAACCTTTATGTCCTACCGCGCAAATTAAGAGATCTTCATACCTGAATTTATCCTACCTTTTTATAGTTTATCCTAAATAATCCCAATTATTAAGCAAACCTAGAAATATCTTTAACTTATAAATAATAGAGATACTTTCAATCTTCCTAGCTGAATTTTACTAAAGATTTTTGCCATTTTTATACAGAGATCCTGCCTGTTTGAAAAGAACAGAGATTTCCTCAACAATGTATTTCTGTTGAGAGATTGCCTTAGGTAGGAAGCAACCCTGATAGATTTCCGCTCAAGCTACATTTGACTATTAATTGAGTAGCCTTTAAAGGTCCTAATCTTCAAAGGAAAACAACAAAACCCATAAGGTATCTTTAAAATAAAACCATTTGCTTACAAGCCATTGCCAACGAATAGTTTTTTACAACATTTTAAGAGGTTCTTAATTAATACCCAAAGGCACTTTCTTCTAATATTCTAAAACAAATATTCTTGTACTAATTAATTAGTACCACCTGGAGTCACTTCAAACTTGACGTTTCATGATCAGGCCCCTATTGTGTTATAAATAAAGCAGAATCCAAGTTTTATACGCTGATTTTACCCATAGTACTGTTGTTAATCAAGTCCACAATAGTTCCCTTCTACCCTATGTCCCCCTATTGCAAGATCTTTAAGAAGGCACTGTTAGAGTTTT
Organism: Massospora cicadina; assembly: GCA_022478985.1. NCBI lineage: Eukaryota > Fungi > Entomophthoromycota > Entomophthoromycetes > Entomophthorales > Entomophthoraceae > Massospora > Massospora cicadina. The sequence goes on along the minus strand of JAKSZP010009442.1, from coordinate 116,599 downwards.
TAAAAGGTAAATAAAATTTCCTAATACATAAGCATGTCCCATAAAGTCAGCCTACAATCTATTATTTTAAACTATCAAACCCATGGCTAAAGTAATGAAAGGGATATTGATCCAGTCTCATCACAAGGTGTCAATCAAAATAGCCACTTGAGGCCAAACAGATAAACCAGTTCATTAACATCTAGTTACTAGATCCAGAAACACTAGAACAATGAGCTCACGAAATTCCAATAATGGAGAACAGTGAAGTACATTGTATAGACCTTAATTTAGTATAATCTGAAAATCCTTGTTGTGCAAAACTAGATGATCATTCTGTTCATAGGTACCTACGCGCCCTATAAAATTTGATAATCTATATCAAAAATATTTTGAACTATAAACCTTTTAACTGCATACTTTTTTAAGCTCTTTCATTAAGTTTAGTACATAGTAGCTCAGAAGATGGTCTCAACCTCTTTAAGAGAAGTTATAATTTACAAGTTTAACAGCTCTGAGCTCATTAAATAAAAACTTCTGATTCATGGCTATCTTATAGCTTAGACATGGACTACAAAAAATTAATCTTCTGATCAATTAGAGATATACCCTATGCATTGCATCAATGATGCCTCAAAATGACTTTGAGGGTCACAATATTCTCTGTGATGGACTTAGCCAGAATTTGCTGACAAATTGAGTTATCACCAGAAGAGTAGAAGTTTACTTTGATGCCCAGTTAAGATCTCTATAAGACAACATGTATTCCACAGGGATTGTACAATACCCCAGCAATGTTCCAACGTGTTATGTATCAGAATTTAGGTACTTGAAGATGTCAAGTGTGCTTATATATTTGGATGCCATTAATGTGTTTAGTAGAAAATTCAATCTAAACTAAAAACTGAAGGAAGTATGCACCTGGTTGAGACAGAACAACTAGGGTTAAAGAGGAGCAAATGTTTTTTAAGAGAGTCAATTAGAGGTCTTAGCATGAAATAAACAGAAGATCAATCAAGATACAGAAAGTTAGCTGAAGCAATATAAGATGAGCTTACCAAAGTGTATGAGAGATGTATAAGTGTTATAGGGAATGGTAGACTACTACTTTCAGTTTGTACTAAACTTTATGGGCATTGCAGAGTATCTCACCATATGTTGAATTAAGAAATACTGTTTCTATGGGGCAAGAACAGGAGGACGCCTTCCAATAACTAAAACAATTTTAATTAAAGAACTTATTTAAATATTTCTGGATGATACAGAGAAATATACCTATATATAGGTGGTAGTAATGTTGGATGGAGGACATCTTAGAAAAATGAGATAAAGATAATGTGTCTCACTTTAATAATTTTTAGTAAAATAAGTTTACCAGAGCTGAAAGCAGCTGTACGTTCTCTAAATGAGAGTGTCAATCTGTTATACTAGCTTTCAAAAAATTCAGAAAATATATTTATGTTGTACATTTTAATATCATAACTGACCATGACTACTTAAAATTGTTAAAAAGGTATAAAGGTTTCCGTTGGGGCCCCTAAAAGATGAGCAGTTAAGTTGCAAGGACCTGATTTTGATATTTTAAGCTGAGCTGAAAAAACATCTGAACACAATTAGTCTGTCACAATTACCAATCTTTTATATTAAGGCATATAAAATTAATATATTTATGATCTAATCAGAAGACTAAGAGTGAATGTGTTAAGAGGAGGTTAATACAGTAGAGAATATTGTAACGGATTAGGATGCACCTGATATGTACATTGCTTCAGATCAGGTGGTACTCAATCCAAATATTGCTTCTATAGGAAAGGCTGAGAACTCGAGGAAGTTGGATTTAATGAGATTTGACATTCCAAAACTGAAATGCATCCAAGAAACTATGACGTTGGGCTTACAAATGATGTGGATGATGATTTGGTGGGATGTGGATTCTTTGCAAGCAATGTTCTGGATGATGTTTGAGAGAGCCTATCATAGGGGGGAGCTTGTTGCAATACTAGCAGAGTGCTATTTATTAGGGGATGACTGGGCCCTGAATGGCCAGTTTCATCTTCTAAGAAAAAACCAGAAAATCTAATAAAATTTGCTTGCTATTATCAAATATTATCTTATTAACTTATAGTGTCAAATAAAAGTTATAAGCTCAATTAGTGAGCTTGGCATGGCGTTGGCATCATTCTCAGCCCTCTCATAGAGCCAGACCCTGCTGTTGGTGTGCAGCGTCGTGGAGACAGTGGTGTGGGAATACGTGCAATGATGAGGCATGGCGGAAGGTTTTGAAGATGATCTCCTGCAGGTATGTCCTTATTATGGTCAGCAACGTGGCTCTTACTTCCCAATTTCTTTATGGAATATTGGCGCAAACCCACCTGTTATAAAGATCTTAAAGATTTATTGAGATGAGAAAAATTTGAGATGCCCAAAGAGAATTTTATCTAAGAAAAGATGGTTGCATTATGTAAAGCCAATTGAATTAAAGTCTATTACTATGGAAGTACACTGGCAGGTGGCCATAGAAGCTAAAGAAAACCTATTATCATATATATAAGAAATCTTACTGGGAACCAATGTTTCTTATATCAGTTAAGAATTAGAATTCTGCATTGAATGTGCTCTGTATAAAACCATACCAAAAAAAGTTTTAATTTCAGTTAGTGTTAACTACTGCACTATCTCACAATATCTCAAGTTGATGTTTTAAAACTTTCCAAATCCATCCAGAGGAAATAAGTATATAATGAATGCTATAACTTCTTCACCAACTGGGTAAAAGAAATTCCAGTCAAGGCATTTAATTCAATGTTATTGCAGATTCTTATACCACCAAATATTGTCATAGTTTGTTCACTAAAATTAGTCCAGGAAACCCTTGGCAAAAATTTAAAAAATTGTAATAATGGAACCAGAAAAATGTGATAGAGATTTTAGAAAAATCACAATTCATAAATTAATAAAACTGGTAGCATTCAAAAAATTGAAAATTGTTGTGCTTTATCAAGAGTTGAGAGCTTTGGTGATATCTTAGACCCAATCCTTACCATTGGAAAATGAATATATGTGACAATTTACCTTTTATTTGACTTTCATAAGGTCCTTAGGTTTCTAATATATTGTTTTTTTACGTTTTAATTAGATTTTTTGTTTGTATAATTTTAAGACATGTCTCACAGGGTATTACTATACCTTTGAATTACTCTTTACATTTTACTTCTTGAAATCAATTGCTCAAAGATGACAGTCTATTAAGTTCAGATGCAATTTGAGTTGAGGATATTTTAAAATAAGCTAATAAAATTTACTGACCATTGAATCAATTATACTGACCTTTATTCACAAAAATATAAAAGGCCTTTTTACTTCCAGGGCATTTCAATGGGTAAAAAGGGTGTTTCCTCTCCTAACCAAACGCAAAGCACCTTCAAGTTTTTGAAAAATTTTGCTTAAAGGGCGCAGTATCTGAAATGAAAGCATTAACCAGAAAAAAATTAATAGATCTCCTCAGTTTTTAGTAGATAAAGTGTACTTATCATCAATATTTGTCTATTTATTTTTCCAAAGTGTATTACCCTAGTTAAGAAAAATCACTAGAAAGCCTGCTGATGTCACAATGACTAGTTATATTACCTAAAAGAAACAAGTCAGAAGATACTGTAAAACCTGATATTAATCAACTAGGATATAACAATGTTTTTGGGCCACTTTACTACCTTAACTTAGCTTCATGTAATTCCTCATTCATAGTGACCAATATTGTGGCAACTGTCAAACATTCCTTGACAGTTATCACCCAACTTGGATATCCATAAGTATTTCTATCCAATAATGGACAGAGACCTTATATTGGACGTTGTGAGACATCTAATGGATTTATTAGGAGTCAAATAGCAGTTTACCACACCTTAGAGTCCCCCAAGTAATGGAAGCATGGAATGAATCAATGTGACTAGCATCATTTTTTGAGAAAATTGCGACCAACCACACTTCAAAATGAGATATGCTGTTTTCATAACCCTTATTTTGATTATCAATTAAGTTACTACAGAACTTTTGTCATGGCAATTCAAAGCATTGTATGGAAGAGAAGCAGCGTTACCAAGATTGTTATCACATAGCATGGATGAAGATAGAAAGTATCTACCCCTTGAAAATATCACTTGGAGTTGGAAGAGGTCTCATTAATTAAGTCAACTTAATTTCAATAACAATAACTTTGAAGCCATCAATGAGAGTACTAAAGAGAGAAACCAAATAATGAGGTTGTGCTTTACTAAAGTGAGACATAAGGTCATGCTTAACATATGTATGGAGGACAACCAGAGAAGTTATAGGCCATCTGGATGGGACATGCAACTTTATTCATGAAAAAAGATTAGCTGATTATTTTATCAAGTATAATACCACACTAATCATTTATAAACTGGTATCATACCCAATATTAGAAGTCTTTCTCTAGGTCTTGTCATATGAAGGATAATGTTGAGGAAGGCTCAAAAATTTAGGGTTAATTCCTTAAATTTAGTCAAACTCCTGCAATAGTCCACTTTAATCAATTTGCTAAATTTGGAGAGAATCAGATAGCCACTAGTGATGACCAAGTTTCTTTTATAGCCTCTGATAATTAAATTTTTATTTTACAGCAGATAAAAAAGGTCCTTTCATAGCCAATGATGAACAGAAAGATTTTATAGAATACCATTGAGATTTTAAAGCCATTAATGATCAAAATAATTTGATAGTTGCCATAAATAGACCAATTTTATAATAATGATAGTGGCCAAAATTACAATAAACAATTCTATGTTGAACCTGTTATGAGTCCCCCACAAGTGCATCAGTTCATGATTGGTTTACCTATTAAATAAGGCAAATAATCTTCTGAGAATCAAAAAATGGCACTGAAGGGCTACAGGCATTATTAGAGCCACTTTTAATTTAAGAAAAAAGAACTTAAGTAAATAAAATATGGGCTACACATTACACTTTGAGATTTAAACCATGAAAATCAAACAGAATCAGGGACTTGACATCTTCATATCCTGAAACCAAGATAAGAAGCACAAAATTTCATATTTAGTCAGAACTGAAGAATCTTTAGATAAATATCAGTATTAACATTTAAACCTATAATTTCTATCACTGATATATTTGTCATGGTTACATGACATAATTGAGGGGACATACTGCAGGTACAAAGCTGGTCATCAGGAGGCCAAAAATGTCAAGTTACAGGGTCTTCCTGACTTGAACATACCATGGAGCAACGCTGAATACAAGCAAGGTATGCTCAGGTTGGTCCTGGGGATGTGTGTGATGCTTGGCTGGGCATTACAGTCAAGGGCGTTAAAATGCATTAGCTACGCCCTCAACTCTGACGGTTTGTTACAATTAATGGAGGAACAGGGATTTGAACCTGTCACATTTATAATACTGCTAAGTTGGGTCAAGTCAATTTAAAATTTTATAATCAAGTTTAAAAATCTTGAGTTACAGGACCCTAGCCAATGGTAGTGTGCACCTACTGGTTTGCCTATATTTAGCACCACTTCCACCAATTGACAACTCTCCTCATTGTGTTTAATCGAGGTTCCACAAGACAAACTTTCCTTGCTGGTCTTCTGTTTATTAAAAGACCCTGTTTTTTTTTAATAATTTATGTGCACTTGTTTATCTTTGTTTGCCAACCTATACCAGATCTGATTTAGTCAAAAGTGTGTCCTCATTGCTTGGGACATTATTGCACCGTCCTTTTGGGTGGTGCTTTGGTTACTTTGTATTTATCAGTGTTCCTTAGCAGGGGAGTGGGCCCTCGCCTCCCACCTCTACTGGAACTGGAGCGTTACTGACACACTCCTGACATTAGATGACTAATCATATTTTTTGTCTCGCTGAAACTTATTCCAAGTGGAAGGTCTTCATAGTAGTATTCAGGCGCTTGGGTTGTGCACCATGGTTTAGAAGCTTTTGTCCGCAGTGTTCTCATTCTTGTTGGCGGTGTACAAGCTGGGCGTTTCTTTTTTTATGCATACGGTGTTACCTCCACCCTTTTGACAAGTACATAGTGGGTATGGACCATTTTAAAACCTAGTTTCTCAGGTTTCCAAGTTTCCCAAAACTTCTTTTCTTTATAATTAAACCAGCTCTGACTCCCCTCCTCCAGGAGTTGAGTGGTTGCATCAGCTTCTATCCGGGGCACCAGCCTGGGTGTTTTACATTAATCAAACTGTGTTGTGGGTGTCCAAGAGCATAGAGAGTTTGAAGCAACCCTTGGGACTGGGCAACCCTGTGCCGCCGCTTTCTAAGCTTATTATGGCTCATTTGTGCAGTGTGGTGTTGAGAATTTCGTGTGCCCTTAATTTCATGAATCTCCCAGTGTTTTGGGCTTACCAGTGTCCATCATATCCCAAACTTCACTTTTCCAGACCATTCTGAAAACCCCTGTAATGGACACACTAATGAGTCACAATCCCCCTGCTAGATTTGATCATCTGATTGAAGCTTTTTGGGACAATTTCCCCATCCCAACTTGGAAGAGGCCATCTAATTTGTCCGTTCTTGTTTCACCCAGGGCGGCTCCTATAAGTACCAGCATCCAAATTTTGTGCACGCCTCTGGAAAATGAGGAATCTTATCCTTCCATTCCTTTGTTTTCAGCCAAATTTGAAGGCAAGCAGGGGTCCAGCCCCAAAGTTAAATTAAATGTTTCAATATATTCTGCCGCAATGATGTCACCCATGGCAGCCTCTATAAATACAGTGACCGCAACTAGTGTTTTCCCTTGAACAAGGCAGAGCTCCCTACCAATTCTTCCCATTTTGGCGGAATTTGAGGGTTCAGGAGAGTCTAGACCCAAATATACAAAAAACTGATTCAATACAAACAATTTTCTTTGCACTGCGTTTCTTTGGTGAAAACCAAATCATTGAAAAGGGCTTGGTGGTGTTGGCCCTGGTTAACAATGCACAACCGGCCACCAAATCTGGCATTAGGTTGTTAACACCAGAAAACGCGTTTTATAATGCAAATTACTTAAATAAAATCGAGTCAAATATCATCTCTAAGGACTTTGTCATGGAACCCTTTGCTGTATACCAAATTACACCACAGTACCCGTGCTTGACCCCTACCTTAATTCTAATAACAAAAGCGGTGGAAAAGGAGTTACTTTTACTATATAAAGATGTTTATGCAACAGCTTAAGATATGGTGGGATATGTGACCTCAGTAGTAAGAGTGACCAACTATCCCTCTTCATTTTATGATGCAAAGGCTTACCCTAGAGGCATGCTTATGCTGGATGAAGATTTTTCTAGTGATGTGTTGGCGTTGTCTGATATGAGTAAAGATCATTCTGGATATTTTTTGTTGACTGCTGTCCTTTCTTCCCCTTTAGGGAAAATCAGCACAACAATTTTGGTGGATACCAAAGCCTCTGAAAATTTTATTGATCAAGACCTAGCTGAGTACCTTGAGTTGAGTTACTTGCCAGGTGGTATGGCTAGGGTTGAGCTTCACAAGGTATTACCACGCTGAAAGTTTTAGAGTTAGTGGATTATCACGTTAGAAAATATCATTTGGCTGACCACTTCCAAAAAATCAAAACCTCTTATACCCCATTACATTAGGAGTAGAGTGGTGGCGAAAGCTTGACGTCAGAACCAACTTGAAAGACAATACCATATCATTAACATTAAAGAATGTCCATGAATTAGTTATCCCCATGTCTGAAGCAAACTTTCAGGGCAATTTGCTCCAATGGCCCAAGGGCAACACACTCAGTCTAGCTCAGCTGATGAAGTCCTCTTTGGAGGTACCCTTATCTTCATGTTTGAAGGGGCTGAAATCTTTGTTTAATGCGGCTTCATCCAATGTACTACCAGCTCATTCAGAGTTTAATTTTAAGTTCAAAATCACCGTTGATCTGATGCGTATATCTTCTCCTATTTACCCCTTGACTGTACGGGAGTAAGCAGTGTTAAATGTGTGGGTCAAAGAACAGTTAGCTAAAGGTACAATATTTTGGCGTACCTCTCTGGTATGTTACCCACTTTTCTTTGTGGAGAAAGCTGATGGTTATCTGCGCCAATGCGTAGATTATGAAACCTAAACATTGTCACTATACCAGATTTACATCCCATCCCGTTGGACTCTCAGATTGCTCGCTATGTGGAGAAGGACAGAGTCTTCTCCAAACTGGACTTTTTAAATGCGTTCAATCAGATCTGGATCAAGAAGGGCCAGGAGTAGCTAACCGCGTTCTGAACCAGAAAAAGAATTTTCCGGGTCTGGTTATACCCTTTGGGCTTAAAATGCACTTGCTATCTCTCAACGTCATATAGATGAGGCCTTGGGGGATCTTCTGGGTGTGTGCGCGGTGGCTTTATAGATGATATGTTGGTGTTTTTTCCTGATCAAAAAGTACCATGCAATACACCTGCATCAAGTGGTGAAGAGTTCAAGGGCAGCCAACCTTACGCTGAAGATCAGTAAGTGCGAGTCCTTTAAGTCCCAGGTCATCTTAGTGGACAACTTCATGTTTGATCAAGGCCACATGATAATCCCAGACAAGGAGCAGGCGATTCTTTAGTGGCTCAACACAACCTTAGTCAAAAGATTAAGGAGTTTTTTTTGGGTCGTGTACGTTCCTTAATATATTAAAGCCAAATCTTTCTGTTGTGGCTGCGTTCTTGTATAAGGTGAAAGGAGCAAAGGTGCTCCAGTGGTCTCCCATCCAGCAGGATGCCTTCTAAGCGATAAAGTACACCCTGTTATTACATCCATCCTTCGCCTTGTAGTTCCAGATAAAGAGTTCATTGTGGCTACTGATGCCTCCAACTTCGCCATAGTGGCTGCATTATTACAAGTAGACAATGATGGAATAAAGCATTTGTTGGGATATTTTTCAAGAAGATGTCTTTACCAGAGTTGAACTACGCCGTTTATGACAAAAAATTATTAGTAATGGTTTAGGCGCTGACCTATTAGTGTCATCACCTACATTGCTCATCCCAAGTCTTATATGTACGTACAGATCACCATGCCTTGCTGTATTACTGTGCACCTCATGTTCTGACTCTGCGGCAAATCTGCTGGCATGAGACCTAGGCTTAATTTGTGTTTTCTTATGAGTTTACCAAAGCTAAGGAGAATGATTTGGCGGTTTCTTTGAGCCAAACCCCTGCATTAGCTTCAGATCCTTATGAGTTGAAAGGTAAAAAAACTCACTTGATGATTCCGCTGGATTAATCTATATCCTAACTTTACCCTCTCACCTATGAGTCAGCGCTTGTTTCTCTAGAAAATGTGGAGGAATATGGTATGTTCATAAAGGTGGACCTTTCACAGCCCATGCTAGCAGAATATACTATGGTCCTCGCCAAGAGCAAGCTAAATCAGGAAGATATTACTAGAGGGTATCACGTGAAGGATAAGATAGTGTGGCTTCAGGGTCGCCTATAGGTTCCTGATGGACCTCTTTACCTGGAAATCATCTGGAACCATCATGATGAGATCATCATATAGCATCCTGGAAAGGCAAAACTCTAGAACTAATTTGCCACACTTATAATTAAAAGGGGTTGGCCAAGCAGGTTGCCAGGTATTGTAAGGAGCGCCTGGTCTTCAACCAAATGAAACCAAATCACCAACCTCTTGCAGGGTTGCTGGTTCTAGTTCAAAGGGCTTAGGGGCCTTAGAATTCTCTATTGGTGGATTTTATTGGGGAGTTACCTGCATCTGATGGCTACAATGCCATCATGGTAGTGATGGACCATTTTACTAAGTTCACCTACTTTATTCCCTGTAGAACTACAGTAACCGTGGCAGAGATGGCTAGGCTCATTGTATCTAATGTATTCTCCCTTCATGGGGTGCCCCAGGAGATAATTGATGATTGGGGGCCCAGTTTACCTCTGTTTTTTAGGAAGAGTTGTGTAAAACTTTTCAAATTTGCCCCTGCTGTTCAACTGCCTATCATCCCCAATCAAATGGGCAGACAGAACGAGTAAACCAGTGCTTGAAACAGTTCCTGCAGTGTTACACTGCAGCAGTTCATACAGACTGGGTTTCACACCTTTCCGTGGCCCAGTTTAGCTATAATAAAACTCAACATGTGTCTATTGTTGTTCCCCATTTTTTTGTTAACCATAGTTTAACACCACCTTCAACATAAAGCCCAGCTGTGGATCTAAAGTTGAAGCGGTGGTGGACTTTGCTAAGACTATCAAGAAAGTACACCAGAGGGTTACCAAGAATTTGGAGGTGACAATGCAATTGTAAAAGGAGAACGCCAATGAGTAAAGATGGATAGGTCCTGAATACAAGGAAAGGTGTAAGTCCAAGGGAATGTTTCCTGTGTGTCAATCAGGCTCTCTTCCCGTTTCCAAGCAAAAAGGCTCTGAAGAGGGTGATGGTACCCCTCGTCACCTGGGGTGATCTCACCCACATGGTAGATGAGCGCTGAGTAACAACCCTCCTCTTCAGATCCCTCCCCTAGTGCCCACATTCCCCTCTCCCGAAATTGTACGCCTGATCAGGGAAATTTGCGCCAAAATTGCCAAAATGAAGTCGATCAGTCTAAAAATGAGTGAAAATGAGCCGTTGATTGGGATACACATAGTCAAAAATGAATGAAGATTGACTCAACAGCTGGGATTGCTAACAATTTCAATTCAGTCAACACCTCAATCATCAAAATTAACCCCCTCTCAAAATCGTCAGGGATGATCCCTAACATGCAGGTAGCAGCATCGGACACCATCAACAATAGTTCAAAGCTCTCTTCTGGCCAATCAGGTGTTGTGGCTGATGCAACGTTTTTTACTGAACAAATGGCCCAGTGACCAGGCATGGGTGGTTTGGGCATCTCAAACCCGTTCCCAACCAATTGGGACCGCCCCTATGTGGGGTGGCCTTGGAGGATTCCCATTGCTTATCAGGCTAGACGCCATCATGCCAACCTCTGGAAACACAGTTGAGTCTCAGTTCTGGCATTTGAGGTTGAACCAACAGCAACTCGGCCTGTCACTGAATTTTTTGATGCCTGTTCCCTGTGAACTTATCTGTTCCCCATTCCCAAATAATTCGCCGGTTAGGTCAAACTTTAGGGACCTGATCCTGGCTTGTTTCTTCTCTAATCAACCACTATTTAATCAGTCACATTGCACTGAGAAAATTGTTGGTCAATTTTTCTTCCCTAAATTTCATTAAAAACTTTCCCCAAATTTAGTTTTTATGTTGAAAAATAAACCGCTTTTTCTGCTGACACTCACACACCCCTTGGGGTTAACAGCCATATTTGTCTGGTATTCTAATATGTGCCTGTATGAGATTCTGGCTCACCAGCAGTTATTGGTGAAACTCCTTTCCAGTTTCATATCCTTTGTACCAGCAGCAGTGCCTCTGGCATTCTAGTTTGCCGTTTGGATGCTCTGGCACCTAGGCTGGCAGTCCAGTCTAATTCTTACTTGCTGTTTGCCTGACAAAAGGGATCTTATGATGCTTGATTCTTGAAACATCTCTATCAAGCAGCCATGAAAAAAGCTGGGACCAAAGAGGATTGGGCATTATCACATTGTCAGAAAAGTGGGCCACGCCTCATACCAGTTGTATATCCCACCCCTTGTTCCAGATCTGTGCTGTCTTTCATGAAAGAAAGCTGATGTTAATTGAGGCCCCTCCATCAGAGATCCCAGAGGCTTATCTTGTGGGTGGGGTGACAGAGTGGGAAGTAATGGAGATTTTAGCCTCCTGCAGAGTAAGAAGAAGGCTTGAGTACCTAGTATCCAGGAAGGGATTTGATGCAGCAGAAAACAGTTGGGTACCAGTGCACAACTGTGCCCATGTCCAAGATCCAATTGATGTTTTCACAAGCATTTTTTCAAGGCTGCAGGATCCAAGTCATAGCAAACTGTTGCCACCATGAATCTGGCCCTTACCCACAGGAACTTTTCTCTGGCAAAAGCCCTGGAGGAGAGGTGGATCCCCAAAAGGATAAGAGGGTAATGTCATAGTTACATGACATAATTGAGAGGACAGACTGCAGGGACAAAGCTGGTCGTCAGGAGGCCAAAAAGGTCAATTTAACAGGCCTTACTGTTTGAAATATAACCTGGACCAACTCTGGGTACAGGCAAGGTATGTCCAGGTTGGTACTGGGGATGTGAATAATGTTTGGCTGGGCGTTACAGCCAGGGCATTAAAATGCACCAGCTATGCCCTCAACTCTGACAGTTTGTTAAAATTGATGAAGGAACTAGGATTTGAAAACCATTCCATTATTAATATTGTTAAGTTGGTTTAAGTCAATCTACAATCTATAACTCTTGTTTGGACAATCTTGAGTTACAGGACCCTGGCCAATGGTAGTGTGCGCCTATTGGTTTGCCTAGGCTAAGCACCACTTCCATTAATTGACAGCTCTCCCCAAAGTTTTTAATTGAGGTTCCACAAGACCAAGTTTCCTCATTGGTCATATGATTATTAAAAGACCCATTCATTTTAGTAATTTATGTTCTAATGTTTAGCTTTTGCAACTTATACTAGGCCCAATTTTGGTTAAATGTGTGCCCTCCTTGCTTATGCTTTCTGTGCACCATCCTTCTGGGTTGTGCTTTATTTACCTTGTATTCGGTGGTGTCTTCTGTAGCAGGGGACGGGCCCTTGCCCCCCACCTCTACTGGAACTGGAGCATTACAGAAATGCTCCTGACATTATATTCATTTTTTATATTCTATTTTAGAATGGACTTTACATATATCACAGATTCAACTTTTAGTTGTTTTTCATAACTTCAAGTTTAATAATAGTTGATCAACTCACAGAAGAGTTAATCTAAGAGGATCAGAGCTTAGTCCTATTGTCAAGTAGAGGATGAGAAGACCAGTGTTCTTAAAAAAGACATTGCCATGATTAGTCTGAGGTTTTTATTGGGCAAAAGTTCTTAAATCATGAATAAAAATTCATAATAAAGGACAAACCCTTTGAATTTTCTGATAGTGCACCCTGTGTACAAATAAATGAATTATCACTTCCATCCTGTAATGGACTAGTTTGTCTCATTTGTCACATTCTGACAAGAATTTGAATTTTTGAATTTGAGTTGGGGAAATTTTAAATGTTTTTTGATTCATTTTAAAAAATGATTTTTGGTCTGGTCGTTTTGAGTGCTGGGTTGTGCCTCAGCTAATTTGTAGATTAGGCTTGTGCAATCCTAATCAATAACTTGGGTGAGGCCCCCAAAGCGCTGCCTTTATAAGGCACACCTGCCCATTCTGAAGTTTACTTCAGAATTTTCACCCTAGCATGTCCCTTTCCTGGGGAGCATTATTGGTTGCTCCCCAGATGAGCTCTGGTTGGCAGGTCATTTTATTATCCAGAATAAAATAAAGGTTGTTTTGCGGTTTGCATACCTCACTTACCTGTTGGTCTTTTCCCTCGTCAAGGAGTTTTTCAAGTTGGTTGGTTTTGGACCAATTCCCAAGAGGATTTGGCATAACCAACCAATAGTATGTGAATGTTTGGTGCTATCAGTGCCCCAAACCCCTCCCTACTTGGTTAGGATGCTTGCGTTGATGTTGGTGCACCAAAGTATTGTTCAAATATATGGCAGTTAGAACTGGGGTTTTTTCATCCATTACATAGCCCACAATAAATTAACAGCATCATATAATTAAGAAGTTCAAATGTGCAATATCTTTACTATTAAAAAATACTATTTTATTATTCTAATATGGGAAGCACATGGTAGCAATACCAAAGGCTACTTATACCAGCTCTTTCCTATTTTAAAACATATTTTTATACAATAACTGGGGAAGCTACTGTCACATCTGCTTCTAATGTGGTAAATAAACCTGAATCTGTAAACCATAGTCAACTTGAGTAACTTGATCATCATCTGTTCTAAGAATCCTTAAATGGTTAGAAAAACTTCCTTCTACCAAAGGTTCTCCTATATAATGTAGTGAAGCAAACTTTAAACTTTTCTAAAGGATTAAAATCTGAAAAACTACGTTGCTATAAATTGTTGCCCAAAAACCATCTTAAGATAGTGAGCAGATGGGACATAAATTTTCTTTTAAAATTACATTTGTAGTTGAGCAGTTGTCCTTTTAAACCATGCTAATATATATTGCTACAATGTAAATGAGATTTATTTAGTAATTCTATTTTGCTCAATTATACCAGAATAATATAAATAATAAAGTAAAAGTTTATATAATATATATATATAAGACATTATCAATCAAGGTTTCTCTTAAACCACAAAAGCTAGAAATCTGAAATTTAGCATGGAGGTTTTGTTCAAATTTGTAGTTAAATTAAGAAACTATTTATTTTTAGGTTTTTAAGCATTTTTATATGTGAATAGGCATCTTAAAAGTTACCCTAATAAACTGATAAATATAAATTATCTTATACCAAGAAGGTATTCAAAAAAGTATTCTAAAACTAACAAAACTATGTCTATAAAATTTGTACTTTATATGCAGCTTGGGTGTCAAAATATAAAGTATTTATGGGATTATTTTAATTAAATTTTTGTAACATGAAAATGCAAAACTATATATAAATCTATATATAAAAATCATATAAAAATTATTTCTCCCATAGTAATATAACTATCTATGTAAATTTGGTTTGCATATGCCTCATGGTTGTTAAGTTTTCAGGTAGGTGAGTTTTATTTGGAAACATAATTTAAAATTACAAAATTATAATTAAAAATGTGAATCTAAATATAAGCTAATTTTATCATCGTAACTTCTAAACCATATAAGCTATAAATTTACAAATTAATGTCATCTAATCAAGATAAGCTGACCAGCGGATGGACCTTACCTAAAGATTTATAAATTAAGTTGAGGTTCTTAGCCCATAGACTCTTGCTTTGAAATCATATAATAATTAGCTGAAGTTCCTGTTCTATGGCCAGGTGATGAGTATTTTAAAACGTTTTCTTAACTTAAAGTGGTTCCTGTCTGTCTGTAAAAGAATTTTATAATGGATTTTTAGCTACCTTCTAGATTAGCTAGAGCTTTATAATTTGACACACTTATGTATCTCTATGACAATACAATACTATAATCTATTGGAAGGATTGTAAAAAGTGTAATTTTTGTAAAAACAAAAATGTTTTTTAAATTTTATAAATGGTTTACTAATACTTATTGTTAAGCTGCTAATTCAGCGTTGCTTGAATATATTTAACAAAAAATATTAATTAATTTTTTTCTTTCCAATTACTATCACTTTTAGCAATATAATTTGATTCAAAAAGCACAATTTGATAATCAACACCAGGAGATAAGTACTAATAATAAAGTAAAGAGCTGAGCAAACGTGTTAAAGGGCAGCGGACCTGGACCTGCACCACCCAAAGGTACCCAGCACACAAATACAAATGAAAATATCAGCAAAAATTAAAAAACCTGAGGTGGCGCCCCCGCAGGCTTCATTAATTTTTTGGTAAAATACTGCAGCTATTTGGAAGTATCTTAATCAAAACCACTGTTATCAGTGGAACACAGGATTCAAGTTTTCCTGGGCATAGAAACACTGACAATGTGGGAAAAGTTTGGCAAAGCCTAACATAAATTTTTTCCTCATGTGGTGTACTTAACAACCTATACTATCCACAGAGGTTGGGTAGATCTTGGGTTCAAAACTGCAGAAGAAGTGAATGAAGCAGCGAATGTCAGAGTGGTAATTGACCTTCCCAATGGACAGCAATTGGTCCCAACCAAATGCACCCATTGGACTGAATCCAAAGACATTTTCATAATTTTTGATTATCTTCTGACCACACTGATGTGCACAGCAGTCAAAAGATATCTCTGAGAAGGCTTAGAAGCCTATAGAAAAATCAAACAATTTGAAATGCAAAGATTCCAGTTGATGCCAACCCTTAGCACAGGGAAGGCAATAGCAATTATTTCACAAATCAGGATGTAGTAGAGTATATTACAAAAATCCCCCACATCACATCCTTCACCATTGATGGTAAAAAATCCCAGCTGTTCTGTGCAACAGTGGAAAGCGCACCCCCCCATATGCAACCACTGCCAGGCCTTTGGGCACAATATTCACGCTTGCCCCATAGAAGGCCTGAGAGAAATGGAATTCTGTGAGGAGGAAATGGGTGAAGATGACTCAGAGTATGCCAAAATCATGGATACTACACAAGCCTTCAACTGGGGAGAACATGGGCAATATAAAATAATTGACCCTATTTTCCCAAAAGAGCAAAAAATGGACAAACAAGCTCACAAGCTGGCCTTGGCAGAATCAACCATATTGCTGGAACAGATCCAGGAATACATGGAAGAATTTGAGTCCATGAACCAATAAGATCCCGTGGAAAATCATACACCCAATCCAACCAGATCGAATTTGGCAGAACCTAATTTGGAAATGAATGCAGCAAAATTGGGGTTCAGTGCACCCCCAGAAATTGCATAATTTAACCCAATTGGGAAGAAAAACAACAATGGAATGTGCAAGAAAATAATGTGGCCAATAAAAACTCATAATTGCACTGCAATAATATATTGAAACCAAGCAAAGCCAAGAGAGGAGCAAAAACTGCAGCAATGAAAGGGGCAGAATACACCCCAACTCCTACTCATGGTTATGATCTCCGCAGCAGAGGTGCAGTGGAGAGCAAAGTGAGTGAGGGAGTAGGGCTGAGGGGCCCTGCTAACTGCTCCTGAGGCGCATTGGGCATCTTAGTAGAGATAGGGATGCTGAACATAGAGGGACTTAAGGCCTTAACGTCCTGGGCCAATAAGTTGAGTCTCCTATAAAACCCACTTGTGGATATCCTGGCAGTGCAGGAAACCCACTGTTCACAAAGAGAGGAGGAGGCATGGGAAAAAATGCTCCTCTCAACAATATTGTTTTGGTCAATCCACTGTGGGGTGATAGTATGCGTGAACCAAAACTTTGAATTTATTAATAAAAATCCATTTCCGGATAGCCGTGTACTCACTGTAACCTTCTCATGGCACACTAAAGTGCACACAATAGCCAGTGTGTACGCCCCAAATGGTGCACATGGCCAAAGAGAGTTTCTCACAGCCCTAACACAACTTAATCTACCAGCAAATACTTTCATAATGGGAGACATGAACTGCTGGATTAACCCAGAGATGGACTGATTGCCATACACAATGGAGATACCACAAGGGCAAGTGGAACTCCAAGTACTAAAGGCTGCCCTGGGACTATATGATCCACTGCCAAAAAGGCAATCCCTGCTACAAAACATGATATACCCACATGTACACAATGGTACACTTGTCTCTATGTTGAGGATAGACTAATACTTGCACCAATAATTTTTCATCACCAAATTCAAAAATTTAAAACTGCAAAAATCAAATTCTCTGACCATTGGCTTGTTTCAGTGTCTTAAAAACTGGTGGAACCAAGTACCCAAGCACCCAGATGGTGCAGAATACGCCCAGAAAGTTTAACTGACTCAGAATTTCAATCCTGGATGGAGGAAATATTCTCAACCTGGGATTTTCAAACACCTTTTTGCTTGGACCCACTAACCACCTGGGAAAATTTCAAAAATTAACAACCCAACAAATTAAACATACATCATCTAGAAGACACAGGGCAGTTTCAGCCATTATCAAACACACATTGGCTGAAATTGACCATCTAGAAAACAATGTACCAAGGATGGGATACAGCCATGGATGGGATCACAAATGGGAGGAGGTTTCTGCTCAGCTAAACACCCTGATCTGTGAACACCAACACCGAGTTGGAGTCCAATATAAAGGCAAAAACATAAGAGATAGAGAAACTTGCTCAAGCTACTTTTTCCGCTGATTCCACGCCTGGAAAAATATGATAGCTTGTACACAGGTCTGTCAACTAGACAAGTCCATAGCATAAACACTCAAAGAAGTTGTGACCAAAGTACACAGGTTTTATATAAAATTGTATAAATCCAAGCCGGTCAAACTAGAAAAAATTGAAAAATTCCTTAAAAGCGCACATATTGACACTGCAGTCCAAAATAACAATTTAATTAACCTAATATTGTGTGATGAATTATGGGAAGTAGTACGCGGTGTACCATGAGGGAAATGCCCTGGACCTGATGAGATTCCCCATAAATTTATATAAAATATTTTACTAACATCTCTAACATTCTTCTAGCTTCAATGAACAAGTGTATTATGGAAACATGTCTCCTACCTGGAGGCAAAGAAGACTACACGGTCAATTTATTCAAGAAAGGAGACAGATTAGACTATATTTAACTGGCGCCCAATTTCCCTAACCAACACAGATACAAAAATTTCCACAAAAATTTTGGCTAAACGACTAGGAGAGATTGCAACTGATGCAATATCCCCATCACAATATAAATTTGTTCCAAGAAGATCCATATGGGATAACATCCACACAGTTGCAAATGTCTGCCAGTCCAAAACCTCTGGAGCACTTGTCTTTTTAGACCAACAAAAGGCATATGAAAAGGTGAACTGGACCTATCTTAGGGCCTGCCTTCAAAATTCAAGCTTCCAATTAGATTTATAAACTGGGTAATGTTGTTTACAGAGTCTGCAACCATGGCTGTGCGGGGAACAGGATTCTTAACCAACCCTGTTTTTCCACAGAGAGGACTAAAACAAGGAGACCCCTTAAGCCCTCTACTCTACAACTTTAGCTTAGACCCCCTAATCCAAAATACAAACACACTGCTCAAAGGAATCAACGTCAAGGGCCAACCACCAGTCAAAATGATGGCCTTTGCTGATGATTGTGTGGTGGGCATATCCAACAATCAGGACACTTTCAGAATTGAGAAGATAATAAAAGACTATTCATGAATAAGTAATGCATCACTTAACACTGAGAAAACGGAAATTATACTCTTGGGGAAATATCAGACCCAGTGGATGCCATCTACACAGGGCCAACAAGCTAATACAACATCAAGACTCCTGACCAGACATAGGAGGCAAAAATTAGCAATGAACTCACTGAAACTTCAATTCATCACAAAGCCAACAGCTGGCCCTGTTCATCACTTGGGAGTATGGTTGGAAACAGGAGGTTACGCTAACTTCATGATGGAAAATTAATTATTAGACAAAACAAAAAAACGCATTGCCTCCTTACATGGACACCAAACAGGTCTAGCAGGAAGGGTCACGGTAGCCAACTCTATGATTCTATCAATCATAGGGTTCACAGCCCATGCAATTGCTTTCTCACCATCCTTCTTCAACACAACCCACGCCCTATTACAAGGATGGCTATGTTCTAACCACAACCCCCCTGTACGCCTCAAAACCCTATTTGGCTTTAGAAGGAATGGAGGTATGGGGCTTACTAATTACGTAGAGTAAGTAACCCATATACTGGGATCCTGGATAGCTCAGATGACTAGTCCAGACCTTCCAGATACACACTGGGTCAGAACAGCAAGATATAACTTCACATGTGCACTCCAATTATGAAACCCAGATCACCTGAACACATTAATCAAATATATGGCATCCCAACCCACAGCTTCAGGACCACACGGCACTCCTGCACATTTCAAACAAATATTCCTAGCCATGAGAAGAGCAACATGCTAGATTCACATAAATGGCCAAAACAGTCACTGAGGACGCCCAAGGCTAACTCACAGACAGGAGATCAATGATCTAATAGTCACAGACAATATAATAAGCAAAAGCCCAAGTACCATAGCCAGGATAGATTACCTGGACCATATGGACATACCCTACAACCTGGAGACTCAAAGAAGAGTATGGAGATACACACATCACCCTCTACTCCAACCCAGGATAAGAACACATGTATGGAGATGCATGAGGAGAGTATACCAAACAGCAGAATGGTTAAATGCCACTCACACCTCATGTACAATATGTGGTCAGTATGAAAGCCTAGCCCATCGTCTAGAAAAATGCCCAACATCAGTGGCTGTATGGAAAGAGGCCATGCGCCTTTTCTGCCAAGAAAATGGACATCCATTCAGCCTAACAAGGAACATGTTTGCTATAAACATGGACTCTCCTATCCACCCATCTCTTAGGGCGTTAATAGTAGCAATAGCACTATGGATGATACATACAATGGTATTGGAATCATTCACAGGAGCAGCGCCAACAATCCAAGAAGCCATTCATTGCTTCCACAGCCATATATTGGAACATTTCCAAGCATGACTGTTTGGACATATGACCCTCATAACAGAAGGACAATCAACACATGGTTCTCCATATGGTTCATAAAAGTTGATCCTTTCCTTCACACATGCTGCATCCAAGAATAAGCCAGCATAACTCCCCTTCCCTACCATCCTAATCTTGGTGATCCTGAAGACAACAAGAGGGGCCTTGAACCCTCTGGGGTGTCTTTAATTGTCAAATTTCATTAGTTTTCTCACCATATTGGAAGTGCTTGTCCCCTGATCAACCTTCCCCAAATAAATTTTAATTTTAATTAATTTTAGGCTTTATGTTGGTAGATGCCTTGAATAAGTTTAAAAAGTAAGTAATCTAATTAATCAACCAAACCCTTACTAACAACTTGGCCAAACCATTTGAATTCTTTGAATCAACAAGATGTCACCAATTATTCCATCTAGTACTAAAAAAGATGTCACCAATTATTCAAAAAAAACCAAGTATCAAAGCTATTAAATTACCAAAAATTTACAACCACTCAGTCAAACCCAATTGAACTTATTGAATCAATTAATTTGGTAACGCTACCTAAAACCAATTGAACCTATTGAATCAATCATAAACTACCAACACCTCAGCCAAAACCAATTATTGAGCTTAAAAAACAGCCAAAAAAATACTAACTGATATTCAAAACCTATGAGCATATAAAATTTATACATATAATACCAAAAATTTCAGCCAAAATAATATGATTACCATTAATATCATAAATAATTTAAATACATATATAACTTTTATAAAAATTAGTATTTTTTTTAAAAATAGGCTATTACCATTACCAAAAATTCAGAAAGTACCTATAAAAAGTTGTTTATTTTTAGTTTTATTGTTCAAGATATAGTGTCTCATAATCTTATACATACACATATATATGATAAAAAATACACTATTAAACAAGTTTTCTCTTAAAACACTAAAGTTAGGAATTTGAAATTTGTAAGGAGTTTCTGTACAAAACGTGTAGCTCAGTTAAAGAAATATTTAGGATTTTTTAAATTTTTAATATATTAAAAGCAGTTTATCTTTATCTTAATAAATTGATTATTATAAAATAATTTAAATATGAGAAAGTCTTTTAAATAAAAATTTAAAACCCCAATGAACCTACATTTAAAAACTTAGTATTTGTATTTAGCTTAGGTTTGAATATCAAGTATATAGAGTGGTTTCTTAGATTCAATTATAGCAGCAAAAATTTTAAAAATATATAATATATATAAGACACTATTAATCAAGGTTTCTTTTAAATCACAAAAGTTATGAAAATATTAATTTGACATGGTGTTCTTCTCTAAATTGTGGTTTATCTAAGAAACCAATCATTTCTAAGATTTTTTAATATTCAAAATAGCAGTTTAAAATTTTTTAATATATTTCTATTATAAAACTATTCAAATTCAGAAATATGTATTTACAAAATTATTTTTAAAATCCAACAACCTATGTTAAAGAATTTGCTATATATCTAGCATGAGTTTAGGATTATAAAGTAGGTAAGGGATTTTATACTCAATTTTAACTACAAAAAATTACAAAAACTACAAAATTTTATTTATATAAGCTGATCTTTATCATATATCCTAAATCACATAGCTTGGATTTAAAACTTTTAAATGGAGAAACTTTTTAGTTTAATGATACTTATAAAGAAATTTTTTATAAAATATTTACTTTTTATATTTAACATTTGATTCATTAAGTGATAAATGCCTACTATAAATATTTAGATCTGTAGATTTTATTAAAAATACTTTTTCTCCTGAACTTAAAATCTACTACACAAAATTTGGTATGCATATGCCTTTTTAGTGTTAAGTTCCCAAGTAATTAGGGTATTTGAAATTTAATTTCTAACCAAATATACATAAAAAACTTTACCTAATAAAAGCTAATTTTTCTTATCTTATGAATCACATAATTTAGGAGCCAAAATTTAATATGGCAGTTATTAGTTTATATGCACCTACTAAAACTATATAGTAAGATAGTTGAAGTACCTATCCTATAGCCAGATAATAGTATATTTATTGATAATGTTTCTCACAGCAGTTTAGTTTTATTTAATTGATTCAGTAAATTCAATAGGTTTACTATGCAAGGGTGGCTAGTTTAACAGGGTACATCCTGCTAAAAATATGCTGCAGGTTTGGTTCAGAACAGGTTTAAAACCTATGTTGGCTGGAACAAAATATCAATTCCTCCCTTCTTACCTTATTATTATTTTATCTAAAATGAGTAAATCAAAATATCATGATAAAAAAAAAGATAAGGTGGTTGCCTAGCAGGGTGAAACCTGTTACTACTCTAGTGCAGGTTTGGTTTATAATCAGTTTAAACCCAATACTAGCTAAGACAACTTTTTTCTCCCTTCCCCTCTTGCTATTTTATTTAAAAAAATAAAGATGAGAAGTTAAAAAAATTGGAAATAGGGTGATTGTCTAGCAGGGTAAATTCTGTTAATACTCTGGTATAGGTTTAGTTTATAACGGGCTTGGAACTTAAACTATCAAGGATAAGATTTTATTTCCTCCTATCCCCTATTTATTTTAGTTTTATTTTATTTTAAAAAGATTGAATAAAGATATATCTATTAAAATAGAAGAAGATAAGGTAGTTTTTTATCAGAGTAGTTCCTGCTACCACCAATTTCTAACTTTAAAAGATATTTTTTCAAAGTGATTATGGTTATTTAATTGATTTTATAGGTTCTTTGATTTTTGCTGAGTAGTTGATGAGTATCTATAATATAAAATTTAAAGCAAATAATTAAAACCATCTAAGGAATCATAAGCACCATAGCAAAGCATGGGAATTTGGCCACTAGTATTAATATAAAAATTGTAGTTTTAAAATGATGTTTTTTAGGTAGAGATGTTAAAACAATGAGGTATTATATAATCTAGAAATAATCTTATTTGACACAAACTCTGTTTATAAATTATGGCTAAACATTGGTTACTATTTAAGGACCATTTTATAATCTAGTGTTAAAAAACCGTAAAAATCTGAGGGACTATAGTAAAGAATTTTACATTAATCTGTTTATATGCATTTGTAAGGGGTTAGGTACTAGGGCAAAGATAAATCATAAATAACTTAAACAAAATCATTAAAACTCATCTCCAATAATACTGATTTTTGTTTAGCTATCTGAAAATTAGTGGTTCATGTATTCAATTTATATGTTAAGGTTTTCTTATATAGCTTGCAAGGTTACATGGTCAGATTGTAAATGTATTTTCTCTTTGGATTAATAGGATTTAAGTTTGTATACATAGATGACACATAGTTATTAATTTAAAACTATAGGTATACAAAATTTTTATTGTATATAAATAGTCCTAATTTTTGTAGAACAATGAGTATAACACGTCATGAATTAGCGTGTTAGCTATATGAGGCCAAAATCAAAGAAACAGATTGTCTAAAAGCTTAGTTTGCTATATGAGAATTAGCTTATGATCAGTAAGCTTAGTTAACTTTTTTGAAGCTTAAGTCTAGATATTTGACATATATGTGATGTAATAAAATATACTAGATTTTAATATTTATTTTGCATCTTATCTCTAGGCTCAGCCTTAACATCATTAACGCTTTGTTTTTGGTATCAGGATGAATGCCTGATTTAATATAGGCTCTCTGCTGCACCTTGGGTTAAAACTGTCTTGTATGCTACTCTAAATCTAGTAAGCTTGGTTTTAATAAACTCTGAAAGTGGCATCTACATATCCGCAATATATGACTTTTCCATACAGTGAAGATCTTTGCTACCTTCTTTACATACAAGATCCCATATATATGGTTCAACCAACTTTTATGCCTTAAAAGTTCTTTAAAGTTATTTTAAATATAAAATAAACCTATTATCAAATATTGATCACCCCCGAGGTAAGTATACCATCAGAGTACAGATCACTGGAGAGTGATCAATCATATGATAATACTATAGTAAAGTGCAAAGACTGAGCTTTTCTGATAGTTTAAAATGAACTTGTATAATGAAATCAAAGCCTCGGTAACAATTTGGATCTAGCATGAAATTTGATTATCAAACACGTTGAACTCAAGTTTTAAGAAAACTACACAGATACTGTTACTCGCTATATTATATGATACATATCTGACTAAACTATACTTGACCAAATTTGAGCCTGTTAAAGCTGGTAATTAATCAAAAGATACAATCTTGATTCTCATCTTATACCTTGTCAATTCACTTATGCCTCTTTTCAATAAAAAGATTTATGCGTATGGTAAATTTACTTCAATACTATATTCCTTCAGACGTGTTCGGATAGATAGACCTTCGCTCAGACATTATGAATGAACCTCAGCGTTGTTTGTTTGTTCCCAGGAATCAATAAGTGGTACGCAGGTTTTCTAGGTTAACATACTTCAAACTAATCAATATTAAGGAAAAGCAATATACTTTTAGGGTTATTAAATTATAAAATTATTTTATATGAGCGATGTAGACAAAAAAATAGAGATAATTATTAACATTTGAAAAACCCAAAAAATGAATTAAATTGCATGTCATTTAATAACCTTCGATAATAATGCGTTTAGGTTTGTTGAGACCTTATGTATAACCTGAAGTTATATGAAAAAGGCATACTACATGCTTTAATTTGTAAATAATTTTTAATTTCATACTTTGATTTTATAAAAAGAGATAAGACTTAAAAAACGATTAAACCTTATAATGGTGAAATTATAGAGCAAGAACGAGGAAGCTATTGGGTGATAATACTTTGAATTATTAGGAAACTTTCGGCAAAGTCGATTTAGAATTTTATTCGGGATCCGATTTTGAGTAGATTGAGGCCGACTAAAACTATCGGCACGTA
Source organism: Massospora cicadina (assembly GCA_022478985.1). Taxonomy (NCBI): domain Eukaryota; kingdom Fungi; phylum Entomophthoromycota; class Entomophthoromycetes; order Entomophthorales; family Entomophthoraceae; genus Massospora; species Massospora cicadina. Next base: position 91,539 of record JAKSZP010009442.1, on the reverse strand, counting down.
AACAATTATCTCTCAATAAGGCATCCTTTTAAATATATCACCCAAAGGTTGAGGTGGTTCTAATCCTAACGTTTGAGGAATAATGAGTTCGCAGGATACCGCACCTAAAGTTGAACCCAAGGACATCAACGAGACTACCCAGGCTCTCCAAAATGCCACTATTGGGTAACAATTTATTAAAAACTTACATAATTTCTAGTGAAACCGGGGAACCTTCTTCCAAAAAAGCTCTCAAAAACTCGAGAAGGAACGCGAGAAGCAGAAGAGAAAGGAAGAAGTCGCGGCTCGCCTCGCGGCTGAGAAAGCTTCTCGGGAGAGCTCGGCGAACGATTTTGCGTCTGAGAATTACGGCAAGAAGCCACTCAATCAATCTCAAGTGAGAACGAATCAGGCGAGAGTGGCAATCCAGACCATATCTGCGCAATGGCCAGCCAAACTGTTTGGGTCAGGGGTCGTATTCAGACTTCTCGTCTTGCAGGTAAAGGCTTGATTTGCACTTCTAAAGCAGGAAGGTTCCAAGAACTGTTTCTTTGTAATCTGCCAGAGCACCTTCACTATCCAAGGCGTTGTTTCAGTTGATGAAAACAATGTTAGTAAGCAATTTTTGAAGTTTGCTGGCAGGTAAATGCGTATCAGTCTTTAGTTGGGCTAAATACCTTAGCATCCCGCCGGAGAGTATTGTCTTGATTCAGGGAGAGGTTGTTAAGACAGAAGAAGCTATTAAATCTTGTACGGTGCAAGAAGCCGAGCTGAAGATTTACAAAGTATGCGTATTTCTTAAGCTTTTTATTTTTTAGCTTTTTACTCTCAGCGAGTCGAAAGATCGCCTCCCCTTTACAATCGAGGATGCCTCACGCTCTGAAAGGTTCTTTGCTGACGTAAAAGCTTTATACTTCATTTTCTTATTCATGCAGAAAGAGGATACAATTAATCCGCCAAATAATGATGACACACCTTCTGAAAGATTCATCCCTGGACGTGAGAGATGCGTTTTTAATTATCTAAAACATTCAGAAAGAGAAAAAATATGTCCGCGTCAATCTTGATACACGTCTAAACAACAGGGTCGTCGATTTGAGAGTATACTTTTGCTTCAACTAACCTTTGATCTCGGTAAGACTGTCACCAATCAAGCAATCTTTAGAATCCAGTCCGGCGTCGCGCAGTTTTTCAGAGAGTTCCTGATCTCGCGGGATTTTGTTGAAATCCACACGCCTAAAATCATCGGCACTGCCAGTGAGGGCGGTGCCAACGTTTTTAAGCTAAACTATTTCAAAAGTATGCATCACTTGGAGGTGACTTAATTAACCCTTTCCAGCTAGCGCTTATTTGGCCCAGTCGCCTCAACTTTATAAGCAAATGTGTGTCTGTGGGGGTTTTGAGCGGGTTTTTGAAATCGCACCAGGTGAGTATTTTTGATTGCCCTCCAAAACGGGGATTATTGAAAGCTGAATTGTTGCTTCAGTTTTCCGAGCGGAGGATCCCAACACTATCGTCACATGACCGAGTTCGTGGGGAATGGATCTGGAGATGGCTTTTGAAGAGCACTATCACGAAGTCCTAGACATGCTCGATGAACTTTTCGTTTATCTCTTCACCAATATGAAAAACAGGCTTGCGCAACAGATTGAGACGGTTAAGGAGCAGTATCCCTTTGAGGAATTTCTCTTCTTGCCCAAAACCCCACGCCTCACTTTCCCAGAAGCCGTTGCACTTTTGCGTGAGCACGGAATTCAACAAGGAGATTACGACGATCTCTCAACCGAAAACGAGCGTATGCTTGGCCGGATCGTTCGTGAGAAGTACAAGACTGATTTTTTCATGCTTGACAAGTTCCCTTTGGCAGTTCGCCCATTCTATACCATGCCCAATCCTAGCGATATGGTAGTTTATGTTTTCTTTTAATCCCTAATCTCCTCTAGAACTATTCTAACTCTTATGACTTTTTTATGCGCGGCGAGGAGATCATGTCAGGTGCTCAGCGTATTCATGACCCTGATCTTTTGCTTGAAAGGGCTCGCCTGCACGGAATTGATATCCTTTTTTTTATCTTTGCTTTTGTTTATAGCTTTTCTTAACTCTTTGTATTATTACATCCCAGCTCTATACAGCCATACGTTGACGCATTCAAATTTGGTGCTCCCCCTCATGCCGGTGGTGGCATCGGTTTGGAAAGGGTCATCATGCTCTACCTCAACCTCGGTAACATTCGCCGTACCTCCATGTTCCCCCGTGACCCTCGTCGCTTAGAGCCTTAGGTCCTAAGCTTATCCTCATCTATGTCTTATTGAGAATTAAAGTTAATCTTTTACCGTTTTTAATCAATTTAATATTTATATACTATCTGTCATATATATATTCCTTTGTTAGTCTATTGGATCAAGATTTGCACAGAAATTATCAATGCTCATTTTTATTTCTATGAATTTTACCTAATTCACACAGGGCATGTTTGAATAAAGTATCATTCAATCAAGTACAACATACTAGCTTATAGCTCAATCTTTAGGCTTGGGTTTATTCTTTTTAGGCTTTTGTAAAAAATAGTTAGCTAGCATATGAAAGATATCCAGAATTTATAAAAATAGACCACATGCTTACTAAAAAGTTGATCAAGTGAAGGCTAATTTTAAGTAAAGGCAGGCCTATGGTAAGCTTAAATCTAAACTCTAAAGGTTTCCTTTTTTAACTGTATATTGAAAACAGTACTTATAGAACTAATTGTAAGGTTGATTAGATTTTTGGTACTACTTTTGGGTGGTTAACTATCTTGGAAATCTTAAAGTCTAAGAATAATAGCCATACTATATTGAAAAAAGGTGCCAAATACCATTAACTATCATTATCTTATCTCAAAAACCTTTTTACTCTATAAAAATCCCAAGTATTGTCTGTAACAATATTTTGAAAACACTTATATCTTTTGAGAAAGCAAAGTCAAGTATTGACTAAATTTAGCACTTACATCTATAATAATAAAAGCAAGTGTGTATGTGTGTGTAATGCCCAGCCAAAACTACGGCATATAAAGCTTTGAAAATTTGGATATATGCGGACAGGAGGGGGTCCATGTGCACCTCAAAGCCAGATTTTTAATTTTCAAAATAAAATAAAAAGCTTCATATGTAAGAAGTAAAAATTTATATGTTTTAATGGAAATTGGTATAATGTTATAGCTGAGCAGTTTGATATTTGGTTGTTTCAATAGTTTAAATGGTTTTGGCAAGCGTTGGTAGTTTTGGGTTGATTAATCTTAATGGTTCTAATAAAGCAGTTAGTGATTGGTTGATTCAATAAGTTGATTGATTTTGGTAAGTAGTTGGTGACTTTGGCTGTTTCAATACATTAAAATTTAATTTACAAAGCAATTGGTGATCAGTTGATTTAGTATCTAGTTGTTTTATCTAAGTGGTTTAGTGGCTTAGTTAATTTGATAGTTCAATTGGTTTGGTTAAGTTAGTAATTTTATATTTAATAAATATAATCTAGTTTCTTAATTTTATTGATAAACCATCTACAGATATAAAAAAATATGTAACCTGTGCAAATACTTTGCACCATTAGTGGTCAGTTACATAATATAATAAAGTGGAAATAAGTAAATGTAAATATTTATCAATCCAAAATATTTTATTATAAAAATTAGTAACAAAATCATTCTTATTGTAAAAAATATTAATATTATATATATTATTATATATGCATTTGTTTTTTTAATTAATTTCACAAAACTTCTTTAAAAACAATGTTGGAGATTATAACATGATCATTGGTCACTTTTTGTACATACAAATCTTCAACACAAACAAAGATATCTTTAAATATTTGGACTTGTAAAAAAACCACATATAACTGTCCATGCAAAAAACAGGTTCTGGTAAATTCAATCCTGCTGTAAGGATCATATCTATAACTCTTCTGTTCCCAGTGTGGTAGTGCATGGTGCCTAAGGCCCACATCAGGGAACTAGCTGTTAGTGCCAAAGTTATTAGAGCCCAGAAGAGGGTGCTGGAGCACTAACAGCTTAGGCATAGAAAAGCAAGATTTATGATAAAACCCCATTAGAAGCGGTGTGGTGCACATATTAAAAAGGGTTAAGTGACCCAGGTTGGAGAGAACCAGGGTGAACAAATGGTGCATGAATTAAGAGCTGCAAGGCCCTTGCAATGGCAAGGGTAATGGAGCATGAGACCTCCTCAAAGAGGTTTGCGCACAGGAGTAATCAGAATATCATAAAATTGTAAAATAATGTAAATGGGAAAAGGTTTATTTGCAAAGTCAACCAACAAGAAATGTTGGGGGAAAACATATTTAAGCTCAGATGGGGGAATTGGGGTTATGCTGCAGTAGGCCCAAGCACTGACTCACCAATAGGGCAATACTGCCATCCAAATTAGTAGAATAGACTGAAACTGACTTCACTAAAGTGATCAATTAAAGTTGGATTTGACTGGAGTGTATTATTTTGTAGAGGGAACAGGTTTTGAATTCCCATTCCTCGACTAACTGAATCAAACCATCTGCCTTCATTTGATAGATAGTTTGTTTTAATGCTTGGCCCAACATCAGGGGCTGGCCATTTGGCACCCCACTAGGACCAACCTGGGCATAAATTGCCCATATCCAGCGCTGGTCTAGGGTGTGCTTCAGGTCTGGGAGGCCATGTAGCTTCACCTTTTGGGCCTCCAGGCACCCAGCCTTATCTTTGGGGTTGGTCCCCACTATTTTGTCATCTACATATGACACCTGCCCTTTAAAGCATCTGACCTTGTGCTTTGTTAGTGATCATAGTGAAAGAAACTTTTATGGGGAATTGTTTTCTTACCATTTGGAAAAGTTCAGTAGGATCAGAAGGGGTAAGGTTAGTCTGGGGTATGAGCACAGTTTTATAAAAGTGATTAATTTTAGCAGTGATGATGTACTCATTTAAGTGAGTTACCACTAACCTTGTGTTAAAATCTGGGCACTTTGATAATTGCTTACTTCTAGACCTAGATTTCAACTTCAGAGAATCATGGATCCTTGCATTGATTGTTTAATTGAAATTGATTAGCTGGGGCAATAATAGTATAAAGACTATTATTAGAGTTGATTGCCCAAAAGCCCCATTGAGTGAATTGTCCAACGCTAGACAGGTGCTTCTTCCTCTTGAAGATATTTTGATACTGGTAGGGAACACTTTCCCTATTCCCTTCTCACAGAGCCAAGCTGTAAGTCCTGAGGAATGTCCGCTGGGTGTTGATTGGGCCATCCTTCTGTTCCTGAGCAAGAAAATACCAAAGAGGATGGCTAACCCCTCATTACTCAGGGCAATCTCACTCGCGTGGTAGACAAGTGCTGGGGGAATAGCCCATCAGCTTCAGATCCCACTTTCAGTACTTGCACTCTCCTCAGCAGAACTGTTACAATGAATTAAGTAAAATCTGCACTGATATCACCAAAATAGAATTAATCACAACTAATTCAAATGGCAATTGGCCGGATAATTGGATTTCAAATGGTCAAAAAGGTATGAAGGTTGAGCTATCAGCCAGAATGCCCAATGGTTACAAATTCAGTTTACATGATGTTTGAAATCTTTCCCCCCAAATCCATCAGGCATCACCCCCAATAGGCAGCATCCTGCCAGTAAATTAGGCATTGCACCTGATGCAATACCACTGACTGAAACTTGGCTCATCACCAAATATTGTAATGTTGACCCCCAGGGAACTACTCCCTATTCCCAAATAGTTCACCTCTTAGGTTGACCTGATTGCAACTTAGCTCATCACCAAATCTTGTGATGTTGACCCCAGGGAACTACCCCCTATTCCCAAATAGTTCACATCCTAGGTCAAACTGGCCAAAACTTGGCTCATCGCTGAATTTTACAATGTCAGTCCCTAGGGAACTAACCCACATATTCCCAAATAGTTCATCACTTAGGTCAAATTTGCAGAACCCAATCCTGATTTATTTTCCCTCCCCAAAATTGATGACTATTTAATTGGGTGCATCGCCCTGAGAAAATTATTGGTCGATTCTCTTCCCTTAAATTTCCCAATAAAAACACCCTCCCCCAAATTTCCATTTTTTATTGGTTGAGATTTAAGTTCCCTTCCAGTTCCATAACTGTTGTACCAGCAGCAGTGCCCCTGGCATTCTGGTCCACCACTTGAATGCTCCAGCATTCAGGCTGATAGGCCAGTCTATTTTCTACTTGCCGTCTGCCTGACATAATCAACCAACCATCAATCTCTACCATTTCCACCTTACTCAAAGATATTGGTGAAGCAATGGCCTTTTCTTTCCAACTGAATCAGGTTATAAAGAAGATTATCCCTGCCCACATTTGCCCCATCCCACTCAAAAACTAAAGGAAAACCATACCCCATAGTTGCCACGGCTACCATGCTCATGTCAGTAGGGTCTGACATCTCAACTTGTAATGAGTTTGTCCTCCAAAAGCCCAGTTAGTTTCCCAGCTGCTGCCCTTCAAAGGTGCAATTCCTATGGAACTAGAACTGATTATCATCGCTAATGGGGAAGAGGCTGAGGATGAAGTTATCCTGGCATCCCAGAAATTGTGATGTTCCTTCCATAAGAACAGTTGGGGCAGGACGTGTGATTGCACAAATTGTATGAACCTGGATGGAACATCCCACATCTTTCACCCCGATACTCCCCATTTTTTTCAAAAAAAACCTACATCAGTAATGGCAATCAAGTCACCCAAGGTGCATAAGAAGGTGGCTCTCATACAGTTTCCCAGTGATGTGGCTCTTAGCTTGGAAAAAGGAAAGGGTAATGTAAGTTCTGAGGAATGTCTGCTGGGCATTAATCAGGCCATCCTTCTGTTCCTAAGCAAGAAAATACCAAAGAGGATGGCTATACCCCTCGTTACTCAGGGCAATCTTGCTTGTGTGGTAGACAAGTGCTGGAAAATAGCCTGTCAGCTTCAGATCCCACTTTCAGTACTTGCACTCTCCTCGGCAGAACTGTTACAATAAATTAAGTAAAATCTGCGCCAAGATCACCAAAATAGAATTAATTGCAACTAATTCAAATGGCAATTAGCTGGATACTTGGATTTCAAATGGTCAAAAAGGTATGAAGGTTGAGCTATCAGCTGGAATGCCTGATGGTTGCAAATTCAGTTTACATGATGATTGAAATCTTTCCCACCAAATCCATCAGGCATCACCCCCAATAGGCAGCATCCTGCCAGTAAATTGGGCATTGCACCTGATGCAATACCACTGACTGCAACTTGGCTCATCACCAATTATTGCAATGTTGACCCCCAGGGAACTACCCCTCTATTCCCAAATAGTTCACCTCATAGGTCAAACTGACCAAAAGTCAGCTCATCGCTGAGTTTTACAATGTAAGTCCCTTGGGAACTAACCCACATATTCCCAAATAGTTCACCACTTAGGTCGAATTTGCAGAACCCAATCCTGACTTATTTTCCCTCCCAAAATTGATGGCTATTTAATCAGGTGCATCGCCCTGAGAAAATTGTTGGTCAATTCTCTTCCCTTAAATTTCCCAATAAAAACACCCTACCCAAATTTCCATTTTTTATCAGTTGAGATTTAAGTTCCCTTCCAGTTCCATAACCGTTGTACCAGCAGCAGTGCCCCTGGCATTCTGGTCCACCACTTGAATGCTCCGGCATTCAGGCTGGTAGGCCAGTCTATTTTCTACTTGCCATCTGCCTGACACAAGCGGGGACTTTTATAACAACTTAAGGATATCAGATCCATGCACTATGCTCTTAAGAGTGATATTAAACAAATAATGTTAAAACAACTAAGCTATCGGATTTTTATCTGCTTCTATTAAGGAAGAATTGGGAGTTTTTATAGTTAGAATCAGCACACAACTTTTTAGCTTTCTGCTAGGAATTATTTGTGCTTTTATGATGGTTTGACCCTCAAGTGTTAGGCACCAAATCTCATCAGCTCTTTGCTTTGAGTTTTTTAGGCAGCATAATCTTTGGCTGTTTGGCAACCAAAAAATTAAGGTGTTAGGGACTTAAACCAATCATTTTGACTAATGATGATCTTACTCTCTATCTCTGGTGTTTGAACGCTTTGGTAGTTTCTGATGACTCCTCATTCATTCCACTCTGAATGATTCACTATAATTTGACTATTGGGTGTTGCACCCATATTAAATTGCTTAATTTTGTCAGGGATTATTGCCAACAATAATCTCATCAGTTGGTGACCTCTAATATCATCAGAGATGATGCCCAACAATATTCTCATCAGTTGGCAACCTCTAATATCATTGGGGATGATGGCTGATGATAATTCCATCAGTCAGCTACTGTTGCTGATCCTATATGATTATAAATTAATTGTTGAAATTATCAATCAGTTTAAAGGTTGGATTATGTGGTCATCTTAAATTCTTACATATTCCCCCTCTTAACCAGATTATCCAACGGAAGATAGAACCTTTGGGGATTGAAGCCACCTTAGCTTAAGCTCATATTTGGTTTTTCATATCTCTATGTCCTTAGCGGAGTGCAGCTCTGTCCGCACTCAACACCCATATGCTCTGCTCAGTTTTGATGACTTCTTATCTTTAGTTTCTATCCATTGCCACCTCTTCTCAAGTGCATTTTTTGTGACTCCATGCTGCACCAGTCCCATCTTCACATCCTTGCTAAAAGATCAACTGTTCCACCTGTACAAACCCCAGGACAGGTCTCATTGGCACCTTGCCACCTGTACCAACCCCAGGATAGGTTTCTGTAACTCCATAGTCAACCTGTACAAACCCCAGGACAGGTCTCATTGGCACCTTGCCATCTGTACCAATACCAGGATGGGTTTCAACATCTCATTGATAGGGACTATTCTGGAAGATCTAGTTTCATCCTGTCCTGATCCTACCAACGCTTGAGACTTGTGCCTGTTATTTTATCCCTTTATTCACGCTTGGTAGGTGGGAATATTACCAGATGCATCACTGCTTAAAGAAATACATTCAATTTTTTAATATACTCTTTATTTTTTATATTTTTTATGCATCTTTTTATCTTTTTTTCTTTTTTCATGTTTATTTTTCCTTTATGTCCAATACTTTAAGTATTTTGTGTGGACTCTATTGACTGTGATTATCCTCAATGTTCTTAATTGTATAGTCATTATTTGCTGACTTGGCAATAATTTTGAATGGTCCCATCCATAAAGCGTCTAACTTTACCTTTCCTTCTAAACCCATGGGTATTGCAATAGGCTATCCTATTGCCCACATGATATTCTTTCAACGTAAATCAACGCTGGTTGTCCACTTTCTTTGTGTTGATTCTTCTTTTCATTGTCATTTCAAATGCCTGAGATTGTAATTCAATCAGGATATTGGCCAGTCAGGATAAATAATGTTCAGCACTCATCCCCAAAAATAGCTTTACTGCTGAATACAATATTGGCAGTAACACAGCTTTCCACCTATATAAAAGTCAAAACGGCATTTTCTCAGTCAACAGTGCGTTGCATAAACCTTGGGGCATTCTGGTCAGCTGGTATAGTCCTTGTGCAGTATTTATTGCACATTTTTCCTGATCTTCTTTTGGAAAATTGATTTGCAAATAGCCTGAAATCAGGTCCATAGCCAAAAAGTATTTTGCCTCCCCCAGGCAATCAAGTGCATTATTGATTCAAGGCAGCGGATAGGAGTATTTTTAGTGATCTTGTTTAGTCAGCAATATTCAATCACTACTAAATTTGATCCTTTTTCTTGGCATTATTTGCCAACTCAAAATTTTGATTAATGCTGCCAATAGATCTGTAGATGATCCACTACTTGCACAGATTAATTTGGTAACGTTTTTTTGCTAAAATCATCTGGATCTGATCATATTCTTCAGCATTCCTTGCCTTTCTTATTAATTGACTAATTTAAGTTTAATTGACGTCATTCACTACTCTCTGAGTTAATTGCCTTTCATTTTGATCTCATCTAATGCCTCAAAATTTCTCATGGTGGACCTAGTTGCAACCTGAGCTGGTCCTGCCAGTGACTTTATTTCAAGTAGATATCTGGTGGAACATGTTATCTTGCATTGCTAAATGATTTCACACCTAGACTGCAAGGCCTTTTCCCAACTTTTGGGCAGTTTCATCCTCCTCTTGAGAAATTATAACATTCACAAAATTGTCATGATTTCTTCTCCCAATTTTGGGTAGCAAATTGTCCCATCACTACATTTTTCCAATAGTGGTTAGTTGATTTATCCTTCCACTTGGATCCATTGGGAGTTTTCCCCATTACAAATTGATTTTTATGATTAACAATTTTTTCAATGCTTAATGGATTTTTGTCTTCTAATTCACCATAGTTTGATCAACCTCAGTTGGAATTTCGTCATAAAATTGGTTGAGCGCATCAAAAGTTGCTCCCAACATCTTCAGATGGTCCACCATCTGTGAGGTCATTATTTCAGTTACTTGTGCTGCTGCCATAATCTGATGCAATTTGTGGTAGGGCTGAAGTGCCGCCTGCATATCTATGTGTGCATCAAAGTCAGTAAGCACATTTGCCCCTGCCAAGATCTAAAATTCTTGATAAAACTGATTGGCAAAACTATCCAGGGTCTCATTCTTATGGAATTGTATACTCATAAATTCTTGTTTGCAATTTTCCATCTGAATAGGACTTCCAAACTCCAACATAATTGCTGCTTTTTCTTCCACATATGACCAGTTGTCCCCATTGAGGTGGGGTAGCACCAGATTCTGGCAATCAGTGCTAAGACAGTTCATTACAGTCACCACATTTTGATGGTCCATGTAGCTGAACATGGTCATCTCAAATATACTGAAAAATGCCAGGGCGTTATCCTGGTGAAAGGTGGGCAATTTTGGCATATTTCAAAATTCCATAATTGCTCCTCTCATAGAAGATCCTGGCCCAGCTACTTGAGAAGCCATAGGAGTGGCTTTAAGAGGTATTTATGACACACCAGCAAATGGTTTGGACATATTTTGGGGCAGAGAGGTCTTCTCAATTGGAGTTTTGCATGCCTTTTCATTGGCCTCATTCGCCTCAAATTACTCACACTCACATTTGTGTTTTTCCAATTTCTCAATATGCTTTGCCATTTTTGCCATCTTCTCATGAAACTGCTGGATGCGTTCTCAATTCACTTTCTGTTCAGTTTTTTGGAATAAGATTTCTTTAACAAGTTTGCCCTCTTTCTACTTCAAAGAGGCAACTTTTACACACAGGTCATAATTCACTGTTCCTACTTGTTCAAGCATCTCTTCCACCTTGATCACACGCTCCTCTAAGGTAATAACATCGGCTTGAGATGTGGGCTGAGCACATTTTGATTGACAGCCTGTAGTTCTACCCAGAGCTTCTGAAACTCTTCCTTATAAGACATCATTGTTTAAATTGGCTTTTGACAACTCAACTACACCCCCTGTAGTGAGCACCAATGTTAAAATCTGGGTGCTTCAATGATTGCTCACTTCTGGCCCTAGATTTCAACTTCAGAGATTCATGGATCCTTGCATTGATTGTTTAATTGAAATTGATTAACTGGGGCAATAATATTATAAAGACTATTATTAGAGTTAATTGCCCAAAAGCCCATTGAGTGAATTGTCCAACGCTAGACAGGTGCTTCTTTCTCTTGAAGATATTTTGATAATAATAGGGAACACTTTCCCTATTCCCTTCTCACAGAGCCAAGTGTAGACTTTGATAACAACTTAAGGATATCAGATCCTTGCACTCTTCTCTTAAAAGTGATATTAAACAACTAATGTTAAAACAACAAAGATATCAGGTTTTTATCTGCTTTTATTAGGGAACAATTGGGAGTTTTTATAGTTAGAATAAGCACACAACTTTTAAGCTGTCCGCTGGAAATTATTTGTTCTCCTATGATGGTTTGAACCTCAAGTGTTAGGCACTAAATCTCGTCAGGTACTGTTTCCTTAAGTTTTTTAGGCAATATAATCCTTGGCTGTTTGGCGATTAAACAATTAGAGTTAGGGACTTGAAACCAATTTTTTTAGCTGATGACAATCCTACTCTCTATCTCTGGCATTCAAATGCTTTAGTAGTTTCTAATAACTTCCATTCATTCCACTCTAAATGATTTACTATAATTTGACTATTGGGTGTTGCTCCCATATTAAATTGCTTAATTTTGTCAGGGATTATTACCAACAATAGTCTCATCAGTTGGCAACATCTAATATCATCAGGGATGATGCCTGATGATAATCCCATCAGTCAGCTACTGTTGCTGATCCTACATGATTATAACTTAATTGTTGAATTTATTAATCAGTTAAAAGGTTGGATTATGTGGTCATCTCAAATTCCAACACCTTGCACCATTAATTAACCCATGTTTAGCGTTAAGATTTCTAATTAACATTATGATTGCATTTTCATTAAAAATAAATTTATGAGGTGGTAAACTAGATGGATTTAAATAGTCTAAGAATTCTATGGGATACAATTGAGCATTGTCTGTTTTTCTATTTTGGACACAATCAGAACTGAAGTAAACCTTTTCCTCTCCAAGTAACAAATTGGAATTGACATATTCATTACTTTTTGTACAATCAAAATTTTTGGACATAAAATTGCCATTGAATAAAACTGCAAAATATTCTGTTCATTGATTTCTGTGGCATTAAATGTGGTGGTAATAATACTATTATAATTATAATAACAGTGTTTTGGGATTTTGATCACTTTATTCTCATAATCTGTTTAAACTTCTAAATTACTACCTAATTTAAGTAACCATTCATTGAAAACAGGATCATCATTTGCCACATATTTTGAGTCAACTATGATTTTTAACATGAGACCATAAGGGTAATTGTTTAACTGTAATTTCAACAATCACTGTTCTATTGGCATGGTTAACAATGGGTAACACCTGACAAAGTTCTCCCACAAACAGAATTATTTTCCCTTCATAAGGAAGATTATTATTCATAATGACCTTTAAAATTCAATTGACAACACTTAGCATGTCTTTGGGAACCATTGAATTCTTATCCCAAATAATGAGATCTGAGTCACAAAGAAGTTGTGCATCCTTTGTGTGAGTGCAAATCAATGAGGCTGATGTGTCTAAGATGGGTACAGGTAGTTTGGAAATTGAATGTGATGTGCATCCTTCTGGTAGAAGATTAGCAGCAATGCCTATTCATGCAACTGGTATAACAACCTTGTTTTCACCTCATAAAATGTGGCACAATGCTTTGTAGACAAATGTTTTACCAGAGCCCCCTAGTCCATCAATAAAGTAACAATTCAGAATTTTATTTCTTACTGCTTGTAAAACTTCCTCAGCTATTGCCTTCTGTTCTAGGTTTAACTTATCATAAGCTGCCTTGCCGTTTGTACTTTCTTCTTCTAAGTTGTAGGTTTCTTATGTTGTATGTTGTGCAATAGTTAAGACAGGAGTCAGCGGTTTGAATTGCTAGCAAGATCTACCATGATATTTAAAAATATTTTGCTAATTCTTGCAGTGTGAGGCTGTAATCTTCAGGTAGCATGTGCTGTCTTTGAAAATTTTCTAAAAGTGCATTCTGAAACTTGTCCACAACTCAGGTATAAGAATGAGAACAGAATATGCAGATGATAGCAAAAAGCCATCTCAATTGTGTTGCCATTTTGTGACTGACGGCCTCCTGCAAACATTATTTCCATTTAGCATCATTAATTAAATGTAATTTTTCTGCAGCTTTTTAGAAATGAGTTGCACATAGATTCCATCAACTGTATGTAAAGTGTCAAATGACTGCAGTCCTTTGACATGCAGAAGTAGTACATGGAGTTAATATTTTTTGATGTCAACTGAATTGACAGTGTAGATAAATCCAAAGCACTTGGTTTTTTAAATTTTTATCATCCATTTGACCACACAAAATGTTCTGGAATTTTGTGGTAAAAGTAATTGCAGGCAACAATATTTTCATTGCACATTTTAAAGAATGCCATGAGTTTGGAGACTCTATTATGATTAGTATCAGCTTTGAATATAGCCTGAAAGTACACCATTTGTTCTTCCAGTAAGTGAACAGGAAGTCGCTCAATTGTATGAGATTGGTGGAAAAGTCAGCCTTCATGTAATCACCATATAGCCTCTGGTAGGCTCACATAATGACAGTTCAAATAGATGTCCACTTCATCAACAATGAGTTGTTGTTGACCTTTATAATCTGAACATAATTGTAAAGCTGCGCAGTCATGCCCTATATACATGTATCTGTACAAATATTTAACAGATTTGATTGAAGAACAATGCTCAAGATTGATATGGGAATGATATTTTCTACTGAGAAATCTACAATATGGTACAATTCACCTATTATCAATAGTAAATGATCAAACTGTCATTGTAGTGCCATTATCACATCATCTATACATGAGGTAACCATTAACATTTGAATTTTTTCCTGAAATCTTTTAAATAATTTTTTATATTTTTGTTCTTGCATGCATGGACTGTTTGGATTGATTGCACCGCAAGGTCCAGGTACCATGCATTTCTGAATAACTTTGAAAATTTATGGATCTGTTTCCTTATCTGGAATTCCTGGACAATTTAATGAGTCTACACCTTCAACTGAACGTAATTTGTCTTCACTAGACAAAATGAGCAGCATGTGTGCATGGGGAAGGCCTCTTTTTTGAAATTCAATTACAAAAACATAACCAATGACTGCATCTAGTGCATGTTTTTAAAAGATCATCTAATAACGCTTGCAATTTTAAATGAAAAACTCTAGACACTAAGTCAGATCTGTGTTCAACTCTTTCATATGGCTTCAATTGAGAGGTAATTTCAATTCACTTGGGGTTGCAAGTAATTGTAAGGACTAGATCAGGCTTTCCTAGATGGGCAACAATAGCCATTGCATATTGATAATTTTGAAGCATGCTTTGAGGACTGCCAATATAAGATGAAGGAAGAACAACTGGAATTCCACCAACTGCTCTTCTTTGTTCAGCATCAGAGTTAATAAAGTCCATCAAACCTTTGTAACTATCAGATCTGAGTTCTTGTTGATGAGCTCAAATGAATGCCAACCTGGAACCTTCTACTTTGACATAAATGTTAATGTATTGTTAAAATAATTTACTAGAAGCATGAAGTAAACTGAAATTATCTCTAACTGCTAAACTATAGCAATAGTATTGTAATTGAGTTGTAGTGTTCTCAATGCAGTATGATTAACTTGAACATGTGGCTGACCAACAGTCCATCCATAATCACCACATGGAAAGAGCAATGGATAGCACATTGGATCTGAATGGGGTTCAGATAAGATATTTTAGTAAGTGCACCAGTTGCTTTAAAAGACATAAAAAATTAATATTGCCTGGTGGAGTTTCATCATTGGTGACAAAAACAGCAGCCACCTCACTGACTGTAAGTTCATTCAATCTTCCAGGATGAAATGCATTGGTAGTCATAAATTATAGATGCAAATCCAGTATAGTTTGATATAAATTTTTATATATTTAAACAACTGTGTGTAAGGATTATGTATATTGAGCATTGTTTGCAATGTAAAGATTATTTCTTCACAACAGTTTTTATTAGCTTTATTCACTACATGATGTTGTAATGCAGTATCAAAATCTATAATGAAAAGGCCAGCATAAGATGGCGCAACTCCTACAGGAGGTTGTAAACTTCCTATCATGATACACCTGCCCATGTAATTCAAAACAATAAGACCCCTTAAGTAATGTCAACTGATTTGAAGTGAATTGTAGCAAATGCCAGAGCATTGTTAATTTGCCTAATATTTCCTAGATAATTCTTGCTAAAGTCATCATTTTGTTCTATAAGGTTTTAAAGTTCTCCATAAACTTTAATGGGCTCTAATTTAACCTTTCCCTTGTGGAAACACATGGTAGCTGAATCATCATTAAATTCTCCTGCAAACAACCTTTCAGAGAAATAGACGCACTTTTTATCCATATCACCAACACCATGTGTTTGCACTTCATTGTCTTTAGGGAAAAGGTAGGAAGTACAACATGTTTTTGAAAGTTTATATAGTCTTCTTTTTGTAATGTTATTTTGATGGAGATGAATTAAATAAGTTGATGACGCAAAGTTGTTAACTTGCACTAATTGTTGTCATTGGGTATTGAATGTGTCTTGTCCACGTTGGCACTTAGCTTCTCTAGCTTGCTGAAATCAAAGTTATCTTTGTTCGTCACTCAGTATTTTTTCTTCTGCATTCTATGATGCGTTCCAATGGTTTGGAATGTCTTCTGGGAGGTCTCTCTCTCAGTCTGCCCAGCATTATGAAAGCCTAAATCACAAATCTGTTTACATGATTTTCATCTTTGTTGATACCCAGTTTAGCACAGATTTGTTTGTGAGTTTTTGAGTTTACCAGAAGATCCTAATTGAATCTTTTTTTAAATTGTAGATGGCTACCAAATAAAATTATGAGATAAATTTATATTGATTAAATATAAAATTATCAACCCAGCCAAAACCAATTAAACTTATCAAATTAACTATACCATCAACCACTTACCTGAAACCATTGAGCCCATTGAATCAATCAAAATCTGCCAACCACCCAGCCATAACCAATTAATTTATTAAATCAGCTAATCACTAACTGATTGCTAAAACCATCAAGCTTATTAATCAACCCAAAACCACCAACGCTTGGCAAAACCATTTAAACTATCAAATCAACCAAATATCAAATTGCTCAGCCATAACAATATACCAATTTTCAATAAAAAGATATGAAATTTTTAAAATGTAAGTTTTAAAATATAAATTCTAACAAAAGCATTAATTTTATGATACTTACTTTATTTTTTCATTAAAGGGAAAAACAAACTTCAAAATGGCGTATTAAACATTAATTTTGATATATTAAGGGAGATATCTTATACCAACAAACAATACCTTTGAAAAATAATATAAAGAGATAACTATGTTGGCTCATCATTTTTTTAGTTTTACTTACACTTGCAATATTAGCTTTAACTATATAAATAGCTTAAATGATAAAAAGTAATTTGATAAATGATTGCACCAGGATTTGAACAACTGACCTTTATAAAATTTAAGTTTAGAGCCAAAAGATGAGCCAATTATGCTAGATTTTTTTACAAAAACTCCATACTTTATTTAAATAAATTTAAGGGAAAGTAAGAGGGGAGGGCAGAATACAGGCGATTCAGCAAAGGGTAAAAAGGACTGGGGGTTTGGGCCACTAGAATTCTAGCACCTCTGACCATTGCTGATCGGCAATTGCCATCACTAGCCACAGTTCTAGCATTGGTGGGCTTACAGGCCATTTGATTCTCAGTCAATTAGTTGCCTCATCACATGCAATGAGTGATCCGGCGGGGAAAGCCAGATGTGTGGCTTTATAACACCTGGGAATTATGTGCAAAAATCTTGAGATCTGATGGAACTGATCAGAAATAATCCAGATGGTCTTCAATACCAAATCTTTGTGGTGGGGGCGCTTGTTGCTCAAAACCTTGGCGACAAGCGCACAGTGAATTACCCATGCACAATATTGGTAAATGAAGGCTCGTAGTTGGATAGGAGCCATTTTCAGGGTTCTCATGAAGAAAAGATCCTGGAATGGATGTATTCCCAGTGGTGATTGTTTGCCTGATAGGATGTAGAACATCATGGACCAGTATATTTTGAACATGGTGCATTCATAGTAATGGTGTCTATATCTTCTTCTGGTTCAGTGCATATGGGGCATTCTTTGTGCTGGTAGTCTGGCCCGCTGTGCTTGCCCAATTTAGGATCTTCCAGGTTACCAAACGCTGTTTGGCCATTACCAAGTGGGAGTTCAGGCCTGAAATCAACTCCTTCATCAGGTAGTTGGTGTCGTGGCCTTTGGTAGTCCAGTCATTTAGGATTTGTGGACGGGTGGGCAGATTGTGCCCCAGTTTTGGGAGCAGATCCCCATATTCTATCAGCATCAATTTGTACCTTATTTTGATTGACTTGGTTGCATATTTGTCAGCAATTTGGTTACATTTCTCCCAGCTTGTTGCAGAAATCATTGCAGAACTATGTGCTTTGATGTCCCTTTGAATTTGGTCAGCTTCTCGGTCCAATTGCTCAAATGACCATCTGCCCTGGCACATGGCCCGATTGCATAGTCACCAGTAGTGTGGAGTACCTTTTTGGGAGGTTATCCGTGGGTGGTATGCCATCCATTCATGTATTGATCGGGGAAAGACTAGCTCTTGGAGGCCTTGGGCTCTTGCCCAGTTCACACCCCATGCTAGGGTTGGGCAGCGCATGTGCATCTGTGTTAGCTTCAGGAATGACTTCCCCCATATATACTGGGCATGAGATTCAAAGTCCAGGAGGCCCATGCCTCCTTCATTCTTTGGTTTCAACAGGGCTTCCAGTGGTATCAGCGCTACCTTCGCCTCAAACCACAGTAAGGTTTGGAGCATTAACCTGATTTTCTTCTCTAAGTTTGGGCTCATTGGCAGCACATGAGCCACATACCACAACTTTGAGAAGATGAAGACATTTATTGTCTGCACTTTCTCCTTGAGGCATAGTCTGGCACTTTTCCAGCATGCCATTCAGATTGATAAGCTTGACAATACTTCCTGTTTGGTCTCCAGTACTGCTGGTCCCTTGTCATTGAAGAGTATCCTGAGGTATCAGACTGTCTGGGAGTTCATAATTGGTGTTGTGTCAGTTGGCGGGCTGAAGCTTGGGTTTCTGACCCTCATCACTGAGGTTTTTGCCAAGTTGATTTTTGCATTCAATGCTAGCTGATAGAGGTTTAATAGTTCCTCAGTTGCCCTGGAGGTAAGTCGGTGAGCTTATGCCTACTACTGTATCATCAGTGAATGCTAGCATCTTCAGTGGCATTTAGTTAGGGTGGACTAAACCCCAGAGCTTCGCGTCTGCTGCCGCCAGTAGAATGTTGGCTGCAAAGTTGAAAAGTATGGGTGACATAGGGTCACCTTGGCGGAGACCTTGCCCAACAGAGATTTTGTTGGTTATGCCATCTGCAACAATTACCTTCTTTACCAGGCCTGAGTACAGCGTTGTTATCCATGCTCAAAGCGTGTCAGGGATACTGACTGCCTTTAGTGCCTAATGAAGGAATGACCATGCTAATCAGTCATATGCCTTTTCCATGTCGAGGAACATAAGATACCCCTGTTTGATGCCCCTCATATCCTGGAGTATGCTCTGGACTGAACCAATGCTGTCCCATATACTACAGCCTTTGACGAAGCCATTCTGGGCACTATAGAGTATGCGCGGTGCTGTTGCCATCAGTCAATTAGATAGTATGTGTGTGAGCAGTTTGTAATTGGCGTTCGATAGCGCAATTGGGCGCCAGTTCCAAAGTTGGCATCTGAGGCCTTTTTGTACAAAAGTACAATTTGGGTCTCTTGGCCTCCCAGAATTTTCTGGCCATTTTGCATTTAGTGGTTAAAGAGGGCTTTGAGCTCCGGCGCGATGCATTCTCAGAATATGCTGTATATTTTTGCACACATATTGTTGGGGCCTGGTGCTTTCATTCTTGGCAACTCCTTTAGCACCCTCTTAACTTCATTGATAGAGATTTCAGCAGATAGCTTGGTGACATCTTCCGGTGTACAGCCCCCCAGTGCCAGCTTGTCCAGGTCAATAAGGGTTTTTGTTGCTAATTTGCTCATTTCTCATTGTTGGAAGAGATCACCATAAAAAAGCTCGACCTTGCACTTAACCATTTTGGGGTCTGTTGATACTTCCCCTTCCGCTGTCTCCACTTCCCATACCCTAGCCTTAGTTCAGATTTCCTTGAGGTGTTTCAGGCCCTCTTTGTTCATTGTCCCTGCTAGGCTCTGATATCAGTAAGTCACATTAGTCTGTCTCTCTAAGTCTTGCTTCATCATTATGGCCAATACTTTTTGTGTGTTGTTCAGTACTCGCTC
Source organism: Massospora cicadina (assembly GCA_022478985.1). NCBI lineage: Eukaryota > Fungi > Entomophthoromycota > Entomophthoromycetes > Entomophthorales > Entomophthoraceae > Massospora > Massospora cicadina. The sequence continues at coordinate 71,595 of JAKSZP010009442.1, read as the reverse complement.
CACCAGTCTTCACTGTCCCATTGGGTGAGCCTCAGCCTTTCTAATTTAGACTTCAGTTGTTTCATGGTAGCAGTTCACTTGTAGGAGGTCGCTTTTTTGAACTTCATACTATCATGTTTCATTTTTACTTTGATCTGGGTCCACCGTTCTAGCAGGTCCAACTCCGGGCAGTTGTCCAGATATGCTACTAGTCAATCCAGTCCAGCATCAACCTTTCAGAATCAATCCCCATCCCTCAGTGTGGCTGGTGCCAGTTGCCACTCACAGTTCCTCAGATGTTCATTAAGGTTGATCTCCACCCAGATTACCATGTGGTTGCTTTTGGTATTTATGCTAACCTTGCTGTTGGACGTCATCAGCTTGAGATCTGATGACACTAGGATGTAGTCTAAATGTGATTCTGACAGTGGGGATCTGGCGGCATCATATGACCACTGTGTTAGGTTGGCTGGGTCATCGTCCTCTTTGTCAATCATTAGGCACATCCCCAATTTGACTAGGTAATCAAGCATCTCGTCAGCCTTACTGTTGGGACGTTCTCTCATTGGGAATGTATCTCAGATTGCATTTGTTCAACAGTTCAGGTCACCTGCTATTATGGTCATTGCTTTAGATGGTACTTCCGCTAAGAATTCCCAAAAAATATGGTTTTTGTGGAGCTTCAGTGGGGCGTAAACTGCTACTGCTCATATGCTCCTGCCAGTTTCTCTGTTTGTAGCCGTCTCTATCAAGATCCTACTGGCGTGAGTTTCTTCCACAAATTCCAGGCCTATTTTCTTGTCCATTGCAACGATCACCACATGGTCCATCCATAGGGCTTGGTAGCCTATCTGGAGGGACCACAGGTAGTTTTTTGTGTCACAGTTTGAGCTCAGCACCATCTTCTTTTGGTTACCAGATTGTGTTTCAAAAAAATTAGGTCAATATTATTATTAGTTTTTAAATGGTGCATTTTTCTCCTCCTCATTTGTATGCTCACCATCCACTGAGCATTTGTAGTTGCTATCCTCATTTCTGGCTGCCTGACCCATGGGTATGAGGTTTAGCGTTGTCTGGGTTGTGGATCAAGTCCTGTAATGAGGTCTGGTTGGTCAATGATGGTGGCGTCGATGGTTGGCAGGGTGAAATATTTGGTTTTTGGGGTCAGTTGGTTGTGACTGGGATTATATTCCTGGGCATCCTGTGTACTGGGAATTTGGTCGCCATCCCCCTCTCCTTGTCAATGGATAATGGGGATGGTTTTATGATCAGGTCTGGGCGCTCCTTGTCCCCTGCTGGTGGAGCAGCAGATTCTCCCTCATCCATTGGTTGGATTCACACCCCTTCATTTGATCTAATGGCAGAACTCAATTTTTTAGTCGGTGATTGTCCAGCCAATTTTGTCAATTTTGTTGCTCCTGCTGATTTTTCACCGGTCACCTCATGTTTGTTTGCCAATAATTTCCAATTTGATTTAGTATCCACTTTCATCTTGTCAGGCTTCAATTTTGATTTGCTGGCTTCCTGCATCCACCCTTGCTTGGGAGAGTTTTTTGGGTTCGCCTTCTGCCATCTTTCCTCCTCATGGACCATCCATTCCGCTTGAGTTGGACGTTTCTCTGTTGGTCTGGGGTCAGTTCCCCTCATCCATTGTGTAAGATTTGGGGTTCAGATTTATAAATGGTTCATCATCCACTTTGGATCACTTTACCGCTTCTTGCTATCATGCTTCTCTATGTGCTAGGTCCAATTCTTGTTGCTGGCATTTCATATCTGCTCCCTCCGTTAAGTTGCGCAGGATCTATTCTCTGGCTTTTGGGCAGAGGAAAGTCTTGGTACCCACCTTGGTGATTCCCCTGATGGGGTCATATTTGTATTCCCATATAGTTTTACCTTTATGATGGTGGCATTGAGCTATTGTGTAGCCAGTCTGGTAACAGAACTGGCACACTTGTTTGGCATCCTCCTGTTCAATATATACTACCCTATTGAGGCTGGGCAGGCGGATAAATCTGGGTAGAGCAATTTTTTGGTTTCATCTAGGGTGCCAGTTCATACAGCGCTTCCACTGTCTGAGGGCAGAGGCACTTTGGAATGTAATTGCCACTGGTTTGCCAAAATTCTTGTACTTCCCCATAGTATGATAATCTGGTCTAGATCACTTTGTGCACCCACTCCTGTTCACAATCGGTGGGGAGATTCTGGAAGGTTACCCACCTTGTGGTTTGGTTGGCATATCTGGTTAGTTCCATTCTCAGATAAATCCCCTTGTATTTGATGCCAATTTCGAGTTTTTTTATTGCAATCCAATTCACCTGGGATCACTATATCTATATAGACCCATTCAGGTACCCAGTGGTGATCAAAGTCCCCTCTGGCTAGGACTTCGTTGAGTTCCTGATAAATTGACATTATCAGGTCAGACCATTCCTCCTCCTCCACTAGCTGTAGGTAATTTTAATAGCATCCTTTAGGTATGATTTCAGTGCCTGGCGGTCTGTAAAGCCTCCGCTGATCAACTGACAGATGTACTCAATGTGGCTCCCTGCTCTGTTCCAGATGTTGTCTTTGGTATGTGCCACTGTGGCGCTGTAGGATTTAGTTTTCATGCTTGGTTTGGGTACTTTGGTGGGGGTCTTTCCCTTCAAAATCCAACTTACCAATTCATTGAGGCAGAATCCCCAGTTGAGAAACGCTTTGATCTGGTGGATACTGATACCTCAATGGCTGATACTTCTAGCCATTTGCACTCCAAAATCTAGGCTCTGGCACTCTAGGGCATCCGATGGTGAGAACCCCAGTTAGAACCACTTGAGGGCGGATTCCAGGCTGCACATTGGGGTGGAGGTATTTTGAAGGACCTCCAGTGTAATTGAGCTACGCTGGCACCAGTCCCTTACTGTGACACTATTCCAGCCCCCATCTGTAAATACTCATGCCATGGCTGCCAGAACACCCGCTTCACTCCATTGGAATGCTTTGGAGGGGGTGAAGCCTTTAGCAGTGTATGGGGCCACTAGCATCAGTTCAGGAAAGGATTGCTTCCAATCCTGGATAGTTTCAATGCGGATCCCCACTTTGAGCCATTCTCAGCCCAAGTCTGAGGTTGTGACCCCTTTCATTGCTGTTGCCGCCTGTGGTAAAATCTTGTGTTCTATCCACAGTTGGGCTGATTCAGGGGTGAACCCCGCTGCATCCCAGTATACAGCTTCAGTGATTGTTGCAGCATTGCACCAGATTTTCCACTTTTTAATTGGGAATGGTCAGCCTTAAAGAGTTTCATAGATCAGTTTAGTCACCCCCAGCTCTGCCCATTCACACACTAGGTCCATACTGGCCCCCACTCAGAACCAATATTTCATCTCCATTGGTGTGAATCTGTTGGCAGACCATTTGATGGCCTCTTCCAGTGACCAATCCCAAAAAGTCCCCATTCCACCACTTTTTCCTTTATCCAGCCCACTTTCATCAGGTCTGATGCAGTGGCTGGTGGAATTTGGGTGTACAACCAGTGTAAGGCCTCAGTGGCCTTGAACCTGGCCATGATCCATGGTAGTGCCTCCTCTAGGGAGAAAGTAATGTTATACCATTCCAGTGCCGTGTCCACTGGAATGGAGTGTCAGGCCCATTTGAGGGCTGTAGAGGCATTCAGGAATCAATTTGCATACTTGGCTAAATCTGTTAGGTTGAGGCCTGAGCTCCCAATGGCTTGGGAATATCATGCTGTAATAGCTGCCTTGTTGTACTCCATTGCATTTAATAGGTTGATGCCAGCCTCCATCCAGGCCTTTGCATCCACCAGTTTTAAGTCTTTGCAGATTGCGGCCTCAATCACCTTGTTTTCCATGGGGATTTTCATCTATTCCAGGGCATCTTCAGTCCTAACTCATGATGCCTTGAATAGTACCACCATGTCTATCAAGATTTAGGTGTTGAGCCAGCATTTGGCTGCTCTGGTAGAAAACTCATGGTCTCACTATATAGCTGTGATAGCTGGTTTGATACCTTTGGAGACCCACTGAGTTGCTGTAGAGTATGGGAACTGGAGGGCAACCCATTGTTTGACCTTGCAGGCAGACACACCTCAGCACGCCAACATGTCTGACTGGATCAGTGTGTATTTTACCGGGGCCCTGGCTGCTGACTTGATCACTGTCAGAGTTTTAGCCCATTCCAGTAATACTTTTAGTTTTTTAGCCAAACTTTCTCGGGTGTCTGATCCCTCAGATTTAGTCCCCAATATAGTTTCATCCCCATCAGGGTTGGTCCTGATGGATCATATTGGTTCACAATTGGCTATTTGGGATTGGCCATCAATTCATGGTTGAGATAGAGCTCCCTGTTGACATGACTTTGTTGTGGATTGTGCCCAATAGTGTATTGGGGATCACACCTGATGATTTTCTCATGTCACCAAATTGATTTTGGTTGGGGACCATTTGCCCCCCCCAACTGGGCCTTTTTGGAATTGGAGCCTAACTTCTTCTTCACTCAAATACCCTGAGCAGATTTGGAAAGTTTCTCCATGTCAGTAGAAAACTTTTTATAGCTTTGCTCTATTGGTTTGAGCTGCTAATTTATATCAATCAAATCTGAGTTGGTTTCAGATCCTACCTATACTTCATCCAGGTTTTTATTTTTTCCCCAAAAATTTTCTCACCCTGTGAGGCCCCAATCCCCTCTACTGGTTGAGGTTCAATGGGGAATATTCCTGACACCGCTGTTCTTGGCATTGGGCCTCACTCCCAGAAGGTTTCTCTTGTCATCTGGCTGTCAGCAGTCACTGATTCTAGGGAGTTGACCCTGTTATCTGCGCTAGTTGCAAGGGCCCCATGACCTATTGACGCATTTGTGCATTTCATCATCATTTGTGTTGCCAGATCATTACTTTACATACATGTATTATATTGCCCTTCCCTGTTTCTAGTTGTGTGGGGGCTTGGGCCAGTGGGAAGTTCATTAGATGGTATGTCTATCATAGCATCCTTCATATTATTATTGGTAATAAATATTGTGCAGGCAAGTCATCCATTTCTATGTGCTGCACACAGATGGGCAGATTGATTTCTCTACGCTTGGGTGGTTGGCTGTTGTTCACTGCTCTATACTTGAAGTGCACACTGGCAGTTGGTTGCTCTCTCAATTTTTGTTCAATTCACTTTTTGATTTAAAAAGTGATGCTTGTGAGAGAGAAAATTTGAGCTGATTATGCTAGAGGAGGTATTTATAAAATCAATTGGGTTTTTTATCCAGTTTTGATTTAAACTTCTAAAGAGCTAAATAACCACTAACCACTTAACAAAACCATCTAACTTATCAAATCAACTGAATATATAACTGTTCAGCTGTAACATTATACCAATTTCCATCAAAATATGCAAGATTTTCACTTGTTACAAATAATAGTTTTTATTTTACTATGAAAATAATAATTTTTGATATTTTTAAACCTTCTCCATGAAAAAAATACTTTTATATGCCAACTTTCATGGTGATTGATCAAATGGGGTCAGAGTCTATAAAACACAAATATATATACCAACATCCATTTATATATATAGATACAATCTAAAAGTCCACCCTAGAGAATTTATATAGAGGCTAGATATTATCATGGAGCAAAACCGCAGATGGCAGCTAGTTTACTCTACAAAGGAATTTTCACATTTGATGCATGCTGACTTTATATGGTCAGGATCACCAAAAAGTATTGGGGTTAGGTTTATGTAATCTCTGGGTGACCTTGGATAAACCTTTTCAATTTCCTATGAATATATTACTCAGACGCTTTTAAAAAACTAGATATACCATTTTACACTTCAATTTCAACATCTTGTATTTCAATTTAATATTTTACACTTCAATCTAAATGGTCTATATTTTAAATTAAAATATTATAGTACTTGTAGTATTATAGTCCATTACTAAGATATCGGCAGCTTCCTTTGTAGTCTCCTTGTTTATACACTAATTGAATAAGGGTATGGCATTTAGTGTTAGTGATTGCATCATATCTAGTTCTAGCTACAGACTCTATTTCCTCAGTATCGGTGTTGCTTCTTGGTAGATTATAATATGGTATAAGGGATATGAGATTATTTTTTAAATGGAAAAAAGGGTGGGGAATAATATGCTTGCCTATATTTCAGCGGGAATAATAATATAAAATTGTTAAAGAAAATGTTTAAATTGATTTGTAAAATATTGGATTTCAAATATAAAGTGTTGAAATTTAAGTGTAAAAGGTTGAACTTGAAATATAAAATGGTGAATTTCAAATATAAAATGTTGAAATTTAAGTGTAAAAGGTTGAACTTGAAATATAAAATGGTGAATTTGAAGCGCAAAAGGTTGAAATTGGAGGGAAAATGGTATAAAATGATTTATGGAGATTGATACCACTTAGGAGGAAAATTATAAATAAGGCGTTGATGCTGATCCTATCACCTTCCGAGATCTTAAAACCGTTCGCTATTTTTCGCAGATTGATACTTCACATTAGAATGCTACCTTTGATTCGATTAGACCTGGTTCGGGTGATGGGCACCTTTAAATTTTAGCTTCGGTTAGCCAACCCAACCAAATTTTAAAATTTTCCGACCCGAGTAAAAGTCTTAATGGGAACCCACCTTAAGGTTTAACCGTTGACGTGGTGGGCGACAGTATAATTTAGGTAATTGTGGTCTATTCTTTACCAGTACCTTTTCTTTCCCCGGAGTTAAGTTTGGTTTAGCAAATTGATATAATTTAACGGTAAGGTTTCCAACTTCGCTTCTTAACGGATGGTATACCGGTGGGCGTATCGTTAAGGGGGTGGGATACGGTTTAGCTTGTACGGTTTTCGGTCAGTTCTCGCTAGTCCCTTAGCACTTTGATAATATCACGGGAGGTGAGGTTGTCCGCTAGTCCCTTAGCACTTTGATAATATCACGGGAGGTGAGGTTGTCCGCTAGTCCCTTAGCACTTTGATAATATCACGGGAGGTGAGGTTGTCCGCTAGTCCCTTAGCACTTTGATAATATCACGGGAGGTGAGGTTGTCCTATACACTTGTAAGTTTCGCTTACGGGATTTCGTTATGGGAAGGTTTTCTTTAATTTCATTGGTTTGGACTCGGCGTAGAGCGAAGAGCCCAACTTGCTCAACCAAGTTTAAAATTACGCTATGGAGACCTAGTGCCCGCCACGTTGCTAGTCTAGTCGCCTGCCTTTATTTTTTTGTAGAGTTCATTAGCGCACGGCGCTTTATCGTCGTTACCAAACTTTTGTAGGTGGTCGGGGTTACCTTGCCCAACCCTATCGCCTTTCGCTCCGACAGGTTTCGCCCAACCTCCTTATAGCTGGTTGGAAGAGTTATATTAATAACGGGTTTAGTTTTGAGGCGAGGAAGGTTGATCTCTAAAGATCCGTTTCCCTAATCAGGAACCCACCCGCTTCTTTTTAAGCTTAGCGTTGGTTCCCTCAAAGTTTAGATTGTTGGAAGTTGGTTAAAGCCTTGACGTGCTTACCAGCCCTAAGCTTCAACCGCAAGCTTCTTTTTAGCTAGGGGAGGTCAAATTTGATCAAAAGTTAAGCTTTCTTTGCACTGCCAACTTCGGAGCTAACCCTTGGATTATTTTTTGAAGGGGGAGCTATAGTTATGAAACCTCGTTAGATAACCTTTGCATCTGCCACCCGATCTGAAGATGGATAAACATTCCACCGGGCGACTGGCCATGATTTAAGGGTTGATATTTTTTTAGAGCGGAGCAAATGGGTAGGCTCGAAAACTTTTCTATTTTCGAGGGGGTAAAGCCAATAAAGTTGGCAAGTTCCCTCCAAAGCATACATCTCTTTGGTTGGCTAAATAGGTCGTTGCCTTTGAACCGATTCAGAATTTTAATGCCGAACCGTTTGACCTTATCTGTCGTTTAAGGTTTGCCTTTAAAGCTCCTCACCGGACCCTTCGCTTCTCACTAAGGTTTGGGGACCTTTTCTAAAGTGCTTTTAGGGTTGTTGGCCAAACCGAGTATGGTATCTTTAGGTTCGTTACTTAAACCAAGTATGTTTCGGTGGTGTTCGCCGTAACGTGGCTCTGGTTTAGTTGGATGGGTTAATGCAGCTTAAATCTCAAAGGGTCGGGGGTAATGACTAAGCTATGGGCGATGAAAAGGTTAAAGCTGAATGGTTGGTAGAATGGAAATCTGCCTTGGAACTTTTGTTGCAAACTCATTTTGAGAGTTTGCTGGGGGTTAGATGGTAAGGGTGAAGCCATTTAGAAGCTTTAGTTCATTTAGCCTTTTGATTGGCTTATAAAGGATGCGAGCGTCTGGTGCTATCTGTTTAGATCGATTATCTTTATGTCCATTTAAGTTTAGGATTTAGGGGAGGCTTAGAAATTTACCTCGCATCGCCATATTTCCCCCAGTCGCCCTGCTTATACTCCCTTCAATCTAAATATCAATTGCATCCTTTTCTAGTTAATATCTAAACATCCTTTATAGATTGGCGACTGGGTTTAATCTGCCATTAGAGCTGATCTGGACCAAGATCAATATTCATTAAAATATCATATTTATAACTCAAACCATCTATGCCTTTAGAACTGAGTGGCCGGGGAACCTCAGTCTGCCCCATATGCGATCAGGGCGTATTTTCTGAGCAGATCAACGAGCATATCGATAGCGGGTGTAAGATGGGTCTCAAAAGGTGGCCAATAGGTTGGGAGTCCCCTCGAAAGTCAAAGGGGGTCGACTCACCCAAGAAGGCCAAAGCCTTCAATCAGCCCGTGACGGAGGTGCAGAAGCTTTCCTTCTTTCAGAGGCCAAAGCCAACTTCCATGCAAAGTATCCCTTCGGACGCTTCTTTAACTGAGGGTAACCAGGTCAAAGTGGGTGTGAAGCCTGCCGTGAGCTCTGAGGCCAGCTCCAAGGTTCCGCTCGCCGAGCTAGTCCGCCCGCAAACCCTCGAGGACTTCTTTGGCCAGGGGGATCTTCTAGGGCCGGGCGGGCTCCTCAGCAGCTTGCTAAAGCACGGCAAGGTCCCCTCCCTGCTGTTTTGGGGGCCCCCCGGGTGCGGGAAGACGACGCTGGCGAAGGTGATCGGGCGGAGTTGCCAGCCGTTGGTGAACTTCAAGGGCATCACCTCCGTGACGCACGGCATCGACGAGGTGCGGAAGCTCATCGACCAGGCCAACCACCACCGCCGGCTTACCGGGCAGCCCACCGTCCTGTTCGTCGACGAGATCCACCGGTACTCCAAGGCCCAGCAGGACCATTTCCTCCCCGCGGTGGAGCAGGGGCAGATCACCCTCCTCGCCGCCACCACCGAGAACCCCTCGTTCCGCGTGAATTCGGCCCTGCTCAGCAGGTGCAAGGTGCTGGTGCTCGAGAAGCTGGACCCCGAGGCCATCTATCGAATTCTGAAGCGCGCGCAAAGGGTCAAGCTCTCGGCAGCGCCCAACCTTCAGATTTCGGGCGCTGGGACGGGTTGTCCTGGCGGGGCGGATACCCCACAGGATACCTTACAGGGTTCTCAGGTGGTCTGTGACGAAGGCCTAAGGTATATCGGGAGGATCTCGGACGGCGACGCGCGGCATGCCATCAACGCTTTAGAGCTGATCCTCGATTCTCTGGACAAGGTTGAGCCACTGAGCGTGGACCAGGTCAAGGGCATCCTCCAGAGGACGCACCTGCACTATGACCAGAACGGGGAGGAGCATTACAACCTCATCTCCGCCCTGCACAAATCCATCCGCGGGTCCAGCGTCGAGGGGGCGCTATACTGGCTTGGCCGGATGCTGTACGGCGGGGAGGATCCCCTCTACATCGGGCGCCGCCTCATCCGGATGGCCTCGGAGGATGTTGGTTGGGCGGACTCCCACGCCTTGCCCCTCGCCGTGGCCACCCTCCAGTCGTGCCAGGTGGTGGGCATGCCGGAGTGTGACGTCATGTTGGCCCACTGCGCCGCCTACCTGGCCCGAGCCCCCAAATCCGTCCAGGTCTACCGCGCCCTGAAGCGGGTCAGACGGGCGGTGCAGGAGGAGCCGCTGTACCCGGTGCCCCTTCACCTCAGGTACTTATCCGTAAAGTAACTTACCCACGCCCAGGAACGCCCCCACCCCGCTCATGAAGGATCTCGGGTATGGCGATGGCTACATCTATAACCCGGACTACCCTAGCGGCCACGAGGCCGTCCTGGCCCAGACCTACCTCCCCCAGGCGCTGGAGAGGGATGGCGTCGCCGATGACCTCCGGCGCCTCTTGGGGAAGGGCGAATAAAGCTTGGCTCGGGGTCCCCGGGTTGAGGTTGGTTTTGATGGCTTACAACGCGTCGGCTTGGGTAGCAAGGTGGGGGTAATGTTTTTATTTCACACGCCCTCGCCTGACGGCTGCATCGCATCAATACCGCACCCCCATTAATTGGGACTGGCCGCTCGTAACGCAGAATCGGCGTGCGGTCTAATCTACCGCCTCAGGTTTAGTTTTGAACAATTAAGGTGGTCTGTATGGCTTGACTTGCGCTTCGCAAAGTGGTTCAACGGGATCAAATTTATATGAGCGAGGCTAATGGCCAAGTCACCTAATAAGCAGACCAGCTCTTGCTTTAAATTTGGTTGGAGGAGGGGGAGGAAAGTATCAAGGGTGGGAAGGTGGCAAAGGTATAACTCGATCTGATAGTAAGCGATGGTATTAAGGTGGGGAAGGTCCAAAGGCATATCCCCGGATCTCCCAGCAGGAGAAACGACGTCCGGCAACCTCATATTTGAAGAAAAACTAAAAGAAATAAAAATTGTTAAGGTTGGGCTGTAAAGTCCAGTTGAAAAGCCTAAGGGTGAACCGGTACCCAACCAATGAACTCGAGGGCAATCCAACGGGCAACATCCGGGATAAAATATGGGAGGGTGGGGGTAGCAAAGCTCCACCTAACCTTAAAGGGTCCCAACTTGGGTAGGCACGAAATTCAAAGCCAATAAATCAAGCTTTACTTTAACCTCCCCACCAACCGTTCAATATCTAAACCCCCGAGGTTTAGAGGTCAACGTTAGGTAGGTGGTTCAAAGGTCTCCCCGAATTGATATAAACGATCCAAAATTAAGGCTCTAATTAGTTAAACTGGAAGGGTAAACCAACCTTTAAGGAAGAGGTTAAACGCTCTATTAACCACGGTAGGTTAAACAGTTAAACGGTACCTTGATAAGTCGGATACCCTCTCGCCAAGCAAAATTTTATCATGGATGTGATCATGGGATTGATGGTAGGTGATAAGTTTCACTTATCAGGCCAAGCGGTATACCGACCCCCAAAACTTTTTTATTGGGGGGTTGTTAAGCAAATGGGGTGGTCGATAACTTACCCCGGCTTAGCAGGTTAGGGATTTCCCCCAATTTGGAACCTTTGGTATAATAAGACTATAAAAAGGTAAACGAGGCGGGTCAACCTCGGGACAGATATACCACCCCAAATTTTTTTAATCGCCAGCACGGGTTTTTACATTATTGGACAAAACCTGCACTAGGGTGGAACCAGGAATTACCCTACCAGCCTAACCACCCTTTACAATTTGACTATAGTTCCTATCTATCTGAATGTTAAACGCCAGAAAGTTGGTGGGGGTGGTCTATGTAGTCAACCAAACCTTTATTACTTTATCATCCAAGGTGAATTCTTAAAGGTGGGGTAACTTAAGTTGGATTCAAAAAACCCCTCACCCTATTACCTCAATTTGTAATCGGGTGACTGTAACCAAACCACTTGCAGGATCTTAACGCCATCTCTAAATTTGTAAAGTGGAACTGTAACCTTTTTAAAATCTATTTAGGTTTACTTTATTAACGGTGGGCCCATCTATGAGCTAAATAGATTAACCTAAAAGAACAAAGTGATTATCATGGGGATAGATTGTTCTACTACTAGATCAGCTTATACAGTAAACCATTTTACTGACACAAGAGGGTTAGGGAGGATTTGGTAATGGCGCATGGTATGTAACACTAAACTATATTATTCTAGGCCAGGCAATTGTGGCACCGGTGCAATGGCAGGATATAGCTTTAAAAAATATTGGGGTTTTATTAAACATATCAGCCAACTGCAATAATTAATGTTATCAGTAAGGGAGGTTCAAGCTTAACCTTAAGGGTAGGAAGGTCCGAGAGGGGTACTGACATTTTCAAACCCTGTGCTTTGAATAATTAAGCTTGGCTGCCTCTTAGCAGTGATAATTATTTTACAGTTGCTTCCTAGCTTCCAATCATATTACCTATAGCTTAGACTGTATACTTGGTGGAGAAGTTGGGGTTGGAATGCTTTCATAAAGCTTGTGGTGTAATATAGATGGCAATATTATGGATACCTTTAAGGCTAGCTGCAGCCCCATAAATTTTAAACTGTTGGCCTCACACTCCAAATTTTATTGAAATGATGGTCCAGGGGCAGTCCAGATTTAAAATTTTGACATGATCAAAAGGATCCGTCTGGCAATATCACCTCTAAGGATGATCATTGAGCACCATAGCTGAGACAGGGCTGAATGGATCTAATGGGCTTGAAATGGCACTTATCCAATTTATTTATGTATAGTGGCCAGGGGATTATGTATTAAAGTCTGGGGCTATCTGCAGATCAACCTTCAACAATTTTCTCCTTTAAAAGCAATTATATCCATAAGTTGGGTAGCTCATCAAAAAGTGTTAAACTAAAAGGTAGAGGAAATTATAACCAGAGGTAATGATTGGTAAGATTAGTTTTCATTGGTCAAAGGTGCTCAGAAAATATAAACTTTCTGGGGGTGCTGCACTTATATAAGCTTTAAGTTGAGCTAACAATTATTTACTTTCATCTTGTTCAGGTTCCATGGAATCATAGCAGTCCCATGAGGTTTGGCAATGGTTCCTTAGATTCCAAGGAAAGTTATTTGTCTTTACTGAACTTTGTGGCACTGGAATCTATAATCTTTTATCTCCCATCATATCCGCTTGTGACCTTTTGAAGGACCCTTCCAGATCAGCATAGTGGGGTCACCCCAATCTTTTATAATTGAGGTGGATCCCTTTTGAACCTGATCAATTGCTTTTTGGGGTTTGACAACCTCATACTAAACTTGAAACATTTAAACTCAACTTCTGTCAACCATTGTTGAGTAATTGACTGGACCTAATCATCGGATGTTTGATAGGGACATAATAATGTTAACATGCTTAATTTATTATGGATTATATCAGATATCAGTGATTATGGATCAGGTATATCCTAAGCTTATGTGAAGCTTAGGATCTGCAGCCTAGCAATTTCACTTAATAATATTTGACTATGATGACATGGGCTCAAGGGCTTTGTTGGTTAGGTCAGACTTAACTTTAGGATTTGACTTAATGACTTGGGCACATGGGCTTTGTTGGTCTATGTCAAAATTAGTTTTAATGTCATTTGAGTTTTTTATCAAATTAATTACTAATTAGTGATATGAATTGCCTTGGTATATGCTTCCAATTGCTTGTGAGAATCATAGTGATATGAATTGCCTTGGTATATGCTTCCAATTGCTTGTGAAAGAGAATCAAATCAGCTATTTGCAGATGCATCTGAAACGTCATCTTGAGAATATTGATGTTATTTACACTGACCCTGCGCCGTGTAAGATGCCCTGAGTCAAAGTATTTGTAGACCCTCAAACAAATATTTTTCATGTTCCTCTGGCCAAGTGCCATTGAAAACAAGATGTCATGGTAAGATGTGGTGAACATCAAACTTTATAAATTATCTCCAAGTTGATACTAATAAAACACAATCAACTACTACCACTAGTTTATAGTTTAACTTGTAAGCTTTTTGTGTTTAATCCTTTAAGTTGTATTAATTTGAGTATTTACTTGGGATCAGTAAGATCAAGGTAGCGTGCCATCATTCAAATAATGATAGGAGAAACAACTTTTAGGTGCTATTACAAAGGAGTTATATTTTAACCATAGTCACCATCTGGTCTATTGTCTTCATACAATAGATGTTCAAAGCTCCACAATACCGCAGAAGAAGAACTAGCCATCTGAAGAAGACCAAAATTCAACAACCATCACCTTATTAAAACAAAGATAAGTTAGACTAAATATTCAGGTTTAGTTCAATCTTCTTTCAACAATCTGTAAGGGCTGTTAAGATATTCTTTTAAGAATCTGTGCAAGCTGGTTATATAGAGGAAATCAAGATCAATTGTAGATCTTGTCTCCATGGCTTTCAAAGATATTACTTGTCAATATAACCTTATAATCCATATAGGTCCCTTAATTTTATTAAGTATATATTAATTTTTAAAATTAAATCTTTATATACTAGTATATCTTAAAGGATATTTCTCTGGCATTAAGAACAGAAATTGTAAGGATTCTGGAAATTCCCATAAAATTTGATCCATTGACCCACCCTTTTGATCAAATAAAGGGAAATGGTCCCAAGACCTTCCATTAGAAAAATAGTGGATTTAGGGCTCGCCCTTAGTCAGGATTCCCCCTCTATTGGGTGAAGCCTCTTTTTAGGGGTCATGCCTTGCTAAAAGCTAATTATCAGCAAATGCTGAATCAGGATCCTCATCAACTTGAGGTGAGCCTAATTTGAAGTATCAGTGTAACGCACTGGCTCCTTCTAATGAGCCATGAATGAATTGGGAAGCAGGATCTAAGTTAATAACCAAAGGGTGGACAAGGTTCTTGAGACCATTCTACTAGTGTGTGTGCTACAGATGCCATGGATGAACACCCCTTGGAGAACAGTTGCAAGCATGCTTACCCCCAAGCAACATGCCCTGACCCCAAGAAAAGGTGTATAGGGATGAAATAGCCTTCCCAAGCTTACTCTCAAAGTCCATCTCCTGTATGTATAGGCCAAACATGGCTGCTGTTAGACTAAATATACTAATATAAACCTTGGAAGACAATTTTAAAAATACACAAGGCTCAAGAAAGCCTTAATTGGATTTATAATAGGCAAGTTGTTAGAAAATGGAACTAAAGAACCTCCATTCTCAAATCCCTTCCCTTAAAGCTCTCTGCTGCAAGCATAGCAGGCTCATCTGTCATGCTTGACAATATGCCTTTTGAACTATGCCATAAGCAAACTCCCATCATTCTAGGCCAGATTGAATTCTATGGTGGCTGAGCCACCACACCCAGGACCTGATCCAACTCTTATTAAAACTAACTTTAGCCTAGAATTCACCCACTTCAAAATCATCAGATTTGACCCCAGGCCAGAAAACGTTCTAACCGCCATCCTGCCTCAGTCTCAATCCCACCCCTGGGGTCTAGCCAGAATTATGCTTCCTCACCCTCTCCTTCTTCCACACCAGCTTGTCCTGTCTTATCAAAGATCAGAGCAATGTGATGGTGAGGGAAAACCTCAACCATCATAATCAGGGATTTTATTCAATAGTAGATAATTATTCAATTATAGGCTCATATTGACATGGTGACTAAAGCTGAGGATGTCAAAATAATTATAAGATTAATCAAGTTCATGGCGGAATGATCTTTTGATGATAAACTAAATCAATTAAACATTTAAGCATTTTCAGCTATCATGCTGAGATTTCCAAGAGCTTAAGTGAGAAATCATGTTTACAAAGCTAATGTACTAGTTTAAACTATCAGGAATGATCCCCAATAGTGTTTAAAACCTATGGTTACCAGCAACTACAAGTGAGGATAACTGATTCCCCTCTGTAACATTAGTATTTTATATTACTCTATCAGCAAGAAGCGCAGGATTTCCCTTATCCTAGGCACTTATTGCCTAGCTCCCATCTACCTTTTGCCTATCCTAATTCTTCTCTCCTAACCCACTTTTAGCCTTGAGGTACTATAAATACCTAGAGGCTTTATCTCAATAAACCTATTGTTTCTCTTACCACTAGTTCCTATTGTAGCTTTCCTTAGACTTTAAAGCCTACTACCTTGCTGGGAGCTTGGGGCCCTGACTCAACATAGAGCTGGTTAGGAGTTTCTCCCCCATGTCCCAACACTCTTGGAGAGTGGTGGGTTTCCACTGAGGCCCCTTGTCTTGATTCCCTAACATGTTGAAGAATGAAAAGAAACTTTTTATCCAGAAAATTTGATTTACCAAAGTTTACATTGCAAAAATTAAGAAAATATGCAATGAAATCTGAGCACAATTTGGTGGATTGAGACCAAAGTCCTGAAAGGAGCGCCAACACAGAAATTTATCTGGCAAAAGCCCAACAAAGGATAATATTAATTTATTTTAGAAAACTGCAAGCTATGTAAGTATGCTGGAACCACAATGAAAGAGAAAAGTTTGGCAGCAAGAACTAGAATTGGGGAATCTGCAATGAGCAAGCCAAGCCATGACCCAAAAGTCCTAGCGTTTTTAGAAGATTCATGCATCCTGTTGTAAGATTTTTTTCAACAGTTTCTGCCAATAAGTTCCCCCCAAACATAAAAGCTCATTGCTCTGCTAATTGTATAGTGCTAGGTATATCATCATATATTTAGTATACCTTTAATTTCACAAAATTACTTTTAGATTTTTATATATTTTGAAATATTCTGGCTCTCCCAAAGAAACCACTCCAACCAATGGAGGGCCCACACTCACTTGTATCAGTAATGATTGTGGCCATCACTTTGGGTAATCCTGCAATTGCCTCTCTCAGCATAAAACCCTTTGGGAGCTGTCCCCTATTAGTTTTTATTGATGCCCCTGCTCAGGAGAACAAATATCTAGAGTATTAAGATGGGCGGAACAATCAATCATTTAATCTAATCTGCCATGATTATGAAGAAAACAAAGATGTTAATTCAGATGTCACTACTTGAGGGGAGACTTTTGGGATTAAACTCTGTCAGTTTTACCCCTATTTTATTAAGCCTTATCCTGGGGTCAAACTCACAACAGCCCTTTAGACCAAGTCCCAGGTAATTTGGTCTGATGTCTAATATTCTATAATATCTAGTATAATAAATATTATCATTCTATTTGGTTTATATATATATATAGTTCTAGTTGATGAGTTGATCCCATCAGAACTAATCTAATCAACTGTGTTTAGTTACTAATATAAGTATATTACAATTAACCCTATATAAGGGTCAAGTAATTCCAAATAAACGACAGTTATCACTTATCTTTATACTATATATATTAAATAAATATCGCTCCAAGGATTAATAATCCTTGGAGTGACAATATGTCATTTCAGCCTCTGACTTTTGTTATCCTGTGAAACCACCCTATTCTTGTTATCCTGAGTCAGGACAGAGTATTGATTTGGTGGATTTATTATATATGAAATTTAATTTCCTAAGAGATTTATTACTTACTTTATAAAATCCAAATCCAACTTTGAGGGCCTTAGCGTTTGGCCAATGGAAAGCTGAATTCCAAGAAGTGGTGATAAAACAGAGGCACCTTCAATCTGGGAATTAGTGAAAAGGTCTATCACACATTAAAGTTAGAATAATGGAGTTAAAGCGATGCTTATTACGTATCAATCAATTTTTAGGGCCAAATCACTAGATCTACACCATTTGAGGATAATTTAAACAACTGGATGAATTAATGTAATCTTCTGAGCTTAATTTATAAAGAGAATTTACCTGGAGAGATTTTGTATCACCTTAAATCAAATTCAACCCTTCAGAATGATTATTATTATCTTCAACTTGATTTAAGACCAAACCATCCAATTTATTATTACACTTAAATAATTCCGCCCATTCTTGTCCCAAAGCAAACAAAAACTTTTAACATATTTAAGGATTCTTATGAAATCTAATCCACTTAACTCAAAGTTTAATATGAATGATTTAATATCTAATCCTCCTAATATAAAATCTTAATTGATGATTTAATATTTTAATTCACCTGATTCAACTACATCAAGCTTGAACTCTTATCTTTGCCATCAAAAGGATCAACGCCCTCACCACTCATTTAATGACCCACAATCTTAGCCATGTATCAATTCCATCAGTTAATCAGAAAAGACTTGGAAAGTGATGCAGAGCTTTTTCTAAAGAACTTACAATTTGTAAATGCCACATCCCATTATGCAACATATGAGATGAGTGATGCCAGTTTACTTAAACTCTATATTGATAATGGCACTTACCTATTTTGACTGAACCATCAATGCACCACCATCTGAATGAATCTATTCTAAAACTACTTCCAATTCAGTGAGATATTACCCACTTGGAATAGACAAATTTAATTATGGCTATTCAATAAGATGCCAAAAAATTTGCTGAAGATGACTAATAATCAAGATGGCACCTCTTTAATTATTCCGCCAGATTCTATGACTTTTGGGAGGATTAAACTTGAGTGGTAACCCCTGAGATCTGAGTCTGAGAAACCCCTGGAGCCTTTCTCAGGTCATCCTCTATATCAACAAGAGTATGTGTGTTTTCTGCCAGTGACATATTTTTCATGCAACATTGAATTAGGGCCCCAACAACGTTGTCTCTGGGGTTCTCTAATACTGGCACCAATGACAATGCCTCTGGTTGCCAAGTGTATGTCAAAGACGTTGCCTCAGATGTCCACATATCTACTTTTTTATATTTATTGCTTGTTTTTGCTATCTTTGTATTTTGCATAGCATCAATGACGTTGTCTCTGGTGTTCTACCCATTCTTTTATTTCTTTCTTTGTTTGTTTTTTTTGTTTTTTGAATAGGTTGATTTTTCTATTTTTCAATTCATGAGTACCAATGAAAATGCCCATGGTACTCAAATTTTCTTTTCACAATTTTTATACTCTGATACTCAAACAATTCCCAAATTCTTCATTTTTGCTAATACTCTAATGACAATTACTCTGGAGTATAATTTTCCAAGAATTGTAGATGATGCCTCTGATTCTCTACACTAGTGCACCAATGACGTTGCCTCTGGTGCACCCAACCTTCCCTTTGATCCTAAGGCCCATGATAGAACAAACTTAAATGGTGACTACCTGCGCTGAATCTGAAAAATTGTACCAAGCCAACTTGAGAATCTGCCAACACCAAGTTATCAGACTGGTTCTTTGAGAGATGCACCCCTCAAGGTTGAGCTCAACCCTAGTACAAGACTTGAGCGGGCTCTGCCAGGATTTCACCCCTACTTAGTTAAGACTTATACTGGGGTCAAACTCGCGGCAGCCCTATAGGCTGAGTCTTGGGTAATTAAGCCTAATGTCTAATATTCTAAAATATCTATTATAATATATATTATCATTCTATTGTTTAGAATAGATATCAGTTCTAATTAATGAAATGATCTCATCAAATATCCTAATCTAATCAACTGTGATTTATTATTAATTTAAGTAATACACAAATAACCCAATATATGGTTCAAAATGGTCCAAATAAACAAAAAGTTTAACTTCTCTTTATATTATATATATATATGAATAAGAATCGCTCTTAGGGACTAATAAACTTTAGAGTAATACATTGTCCTGGGCCTCTGACGTCTGTTTATTCTGTGAATACCACCCTATTCTTGTTATCCTGAGTCAGGACAGAGTATCAACTTGATGGATTTAATATATATATGGGAATCTGATTTCCTCAGTGATTAATTACTTACTTGATTAACTCTAAATCCAGCTTTGAGGGCCTTAGAGTTTGGCTTATGGAAAGCCAAATTCCTTGAAATTCAATGAAACCATTATTACCCCTTGGTATCAAGTGTGTGTCCAAATAAGTCAGGAGTATAGCCCAAATGCAAATCAAAAAAGGCGGATTGATATAATTTAATCCAATCTGCCATAATTATGGAGAAAATAGGTGCAAAGATTTGGTGAATGCTACTTGAGATAAAATTGTTGGGATCAAACCTGATGTAAAAATCGTCACCCCAAATTATCAAGCGCATATCCAAATGAGTTGGGAATACAACCCAAATGCAGATAACAGATGGGCGGAATAGCCCACAGCTGACATGGGCAGTTTGACCCAATGTATGAAGCATGGTAAAGGTTGCTGCCAGCACTCAGCCTAGTTGTTGGTTTGGGAATGATGTTTATAAATCAATACTTTCTGCATCTATCCATCCATGGTTCTTATTTGCATATTATAATAATGGCAATGCTTCTGACTTTAGATCATATTGTGGGTATTGTGTACCCTCAATGGAAGCCAAATCTTTCCTTGGAACATCACTTGTCTGACATAATAACCCTGCCAATTAACACCGCTGTCATGTCATTGGCTCAGAATCTGCCGAACCTGGGCTCTTCAACAGCTAAACAGAGCTTTATGGAATTATGAGCGCCCTCCTGACCTTCTGGTCATGGGTGGCGTTGATCAAGGCTAACAAACAAGTACTTCTCATTCAAGCCAGCAACCAATACCCCCTCAAGCGCCCAAGTGTGCAATGTAACGATAATAGGAACTACCTCATGCCCCTTGAACAAAGTGGCTCACCAGGTGCTGGGAGTCCTGGTGGAGATTTAAAATGTGAGCAACTTTAAATGAAACCACTGAAGCTTCCAAGGACCAACAAATTCTTAGCCCTATTGGATGCCTTGAAAGGTGAGGAGAAAATCTGGGCCTGTACCCTGTTGTATTTATATTTGCACCTGTGGGGAGTCACCTGCCTCACTATTCATAATTGTTAATACATGGTGGTTACTCCGGCATTGAGGCTGCAACTTCTGTTCCAACTATTCTAACAATCAGGTTTATAAAGAGTTTAGAAGACCATATTAAGGACTTCCATCAACCTTCAGGGTCCCTCCAACTATCAGCGGACATTTTCATTACTGTATTCCGAGATTCCCTCAGCCAAGGAGTGGTATTTCACATGACATGGTACAATGGACCATAAACTTTAGAAGGGGCATACAAACTAGCTCATGATATTGAGGCCCAACCTGGAATTTGACCTACAAAAAACTCAGTCACCCTAAAGCCACATGTCTGGTACACCAAACCAGCATCATCCATTCACAAGAACTGGGTACTCATAATATTTGACAACAAGTAAAAATTGAGCAATGAAACAGATACAGAACAAGGTCCAGTAATGGACAACGCAGCTGACAACATTCCAGTGAAAAGTTAGCAGCAAGTCATCTCTCATGCAACGGAGATATTGGCCCTTGCTCCTTATGCTCCTTCAATGGTTCCAGCTTATGAGGCACTCTGTATAAAGACCACACAACAAAAACCAGACCACTCTTCTATCACAAAAATCACTTAAACCACATCTGGAAGCTCCGGGGATTTTAGTGATCCAGGACAACTCACACAGACCTAGACTCATGAACTTAGTTGGTGATGTATCAGATTGAGCTCCAGGCATTGTATTCATACCTGTGGACCCTGAGGCCCCCACACTGTCCTCTATCGGATGAAACAATGGAACAAATTGAGGAGGATCGTTGGCATAAACCCATAATCAAAGACCTCAGCCACATATGTCCACTGATGGATTCATCGGACCCCACATCATCTCCACTCTCATATGCTTGTATGGCAGAAATTACTACCCAATCTCACAACAAATAACAGGATTTTTCCACAATTGTAACCACTACTGTGGGAGTATGCGCCTTGTACAGCTAAAGTAAATTTTTTTCCTGCTTATTTCTTGTTTGCTGTGGACACAACAGTTTTTTCCATATGGGCAGTGATGAATGCAAGATTGACTTAGTCGCTTCTGGGAACTTTATTAAATTTAAAATGTTTCAGGCATTAGACCTGCCATTTACCATAAGGACGCCTGTCATGATGGCCTCTAAGATACATATGGTCACCCTGCCTCTGTGTGAGCCATTGCACTTCTCAGCTCGTGGGAATAAGTTTCATGCCAATTTTTTGTCAATTCCAGATCTACTCTACCACATGAACCTGGGGGTAGGATGGTGGCAATGACAGGCGGTTAACATAACCTTGAGAAAAATATGCTCACTTTCTAAACATATTATCATTCTGGAAATATCCCCCCTCTTACCAAATTGGTGAAAGGAAACTCTGGCGGCCATAGTAGAATACTCTCCTTGGGTAAAGTAGCCAATCTACCCATGATGACATCAATATTGGAACCATACAAAGAGATTTTTGACGTGGACAAGGTGAATCATTTGCCACCCCATTCCAAGTTCACCATCAACTTCCGCCTAACGATGGACCTCATTAAGATCAATTGTCCACTATACCCATATACTGCCGCTGAGGATCAGACAATTAAAATTTAGATAAATAAAATGATGGCCAAAGGATGGCAAATAAGAAAACCTTGCCAGTATTGTCCCCTGTGGTGTTTGTCCAAAAACCTGACGGCACCTTGCAACCTTGGGTGTATTATGATCACTTAAATAACTTCACAATACTGGATCCATACCCATCCCACTGGAGGCCACGATCTCTTAAGCAATTGCCAAGTCTAAAGTATTTCCAAAAATAAATCTAGTCAACGACTTCCACCAAGTCTGAGTAAAGGAGGGCTAAGAGTGGCTTATGGCTATATAGCACATGCCACAGCATATACCAGTTTAAGGGAATGCTATTTTGGGTTAAAATTTTCCCGCTGTTTTCCAGAGGGTTATTGAACAAATGTTAGGCGACCTCCACTTTACATGCATAGTGGCATATATTAATGACATTCTGGTCCATTTCCTACATCAGAACAGCATGAGAAGAATTTGTTGGTGGTGGCTGCCACCTTGTGACATGCAGATCCACATGCAAGCCGTTAAAATGTAAATTTTTCAAAGTCAAGGTTCAGTTCCTTTTAGACTTGGTAACGTAAAGTGGGCATGCTATTGCTCCCTCCAAACTGGAATTGATAAAGATGTGGGCAACAACCACCACCAAGAAGCAGCTTTGCAGTTTTCTGAAATTTGTTAATTTCTTAAAAAATTTCTCCAGCAATCTCTGGACTAGCTGCCCCCCTCCAACCAATAATTGGTAAAACGCACCATATATATGGATGGCGGAATGCCCATGGCCTTTTAAAGCTGTCAAAAAAGTTTTCACCTCAGCGCAAGTTCTGAGACACGCCAATGAAGATAAACCCATTATTGTAGCATGTGATGCCTCTGGCACAGCTGTGGGGGCAGTATTGCTACAAAAGCATGATGCTCGTGAATACCTAGTTTTAATTCTCTATGAAATTTATGGGCGCCAAAAAATCATGGGCAATTTAAAATAAAGAGCTGGCCATGGTAGCATAGGCAATGATGCACTGGCAGTATTTTAACAGGGATCAAAGCACATGGTGAAGGTGTGCATGGATCACAAATAACTTATTTACAATTGAAGCTTCATAAATTACCACACAGATAAACCAGAACACTCCATGACCTGCTCAACTACAATTTCCAAATAAGAATTCATCAAAGGGCTTACACATATTGCTGGACTTACTGAGCAGGATCCTGAAGGTTGAGGCTGACCCAGTGGAAGGGGTATATATAGTTATGGTGATTCCCCCAAATAAGTGCTGTCTGAGCCACCAGTGGAACCAGCAACTGTGGCTGCCATTGCAATCCTCGCAACACCCAACTCTCAATGAACAAGACTGATCCTTTAATTAACACCATGGACCTGAGCAACAGGATAATTCTGAATTAAGCCCAACGATCAGTGCCAATGGTTCCCTCTTGGATGCGAAAATGGATGTACAATCAAAAACTATCAAAGGACAGCACTAGGGGAAAAATACAGGCAGGAAAAGCCTCTAAGTTGGTACTCAAAAAAGGAGAGGGTGATTTATTTCTGGGATTACTTATGGGTGACCAAAAGTTTACATCCTCAAGCCATAAAGGAACATCATGAACTGCTGACAATGGGACATTCAGGAGGAAAGAGACTACCAACATGATAAAAAGAAGATACAATGGAAATGGATTGACAAAAGAGATGCTGGCTTAGATAGAACATTGTTTAACCTGTGCATGACCCAAAGCTGACAGAACGAGGCAAAAAGAGCTCTTACATCCACTTTGACAAGTAATGGGACCGTGGAAATTGGTAACAGTTAACTTCATAATTAGTCTGCCCAATTCAAAAAGGTTTGACGTGAACATGGTAGTTGTGGATATATTCATTAAATATGGCTCGTTTATCCCATGCTTAGCCACAACTACAGCGGAAGAAATGGACCAAATATTGTGACCCACGCCTTCACTATGTTCAGGGTACTTCAGGTGATAATTAGATATAGAGGACCACAGTTTAAATTCATATTCTGGGATGCCCTGTGTGAGACATTGCACATCAAACTATGCGATTATTGGCTTATCACCCCCTCAGTCCAGTGGGAAAACTGAGTAGACTAATCAGTCACTTGAGAAGTACCTCTGGTGCTACGCCTCCGCTGCTCAGGACACATGGGTATATGACCTGGCCTTAGACCAGAGTTCATACAAAATTCACTACATTCCTCCACAGAAATTTCGCCGCTGCACGCCAACTTAGGCTACAACCCCACTTTTACAATTGAGCCACAGATACACACAAAATTCCTGTGGTAGATAAGTTCACAACACACATCCAGAAAATATACCAGCAGGTGCAGAGGCAATTACCTAAAAGCCTCCAAGGATGCCAAGAAGTTTGCCAACTGGAAACAGAAAGTGCACCCAAATATCAGTTGGGTGACCTGGTGATGGTGGACACAAAAAAGCAATCTCAAGGTGCCATCCCACAAACTGGCATGCAAGAGGGCAGAACCATTCCCCATCAGCAAAGTTATAATAATGAGTCAATTCATGTGGACTTACCACCACACTGGAAAATTCACAAATCCTTCCATGCATCAGCGCTGTCAACGTTTAAAGGCAAAAACTGGCAGAGATCAAACCATTGTTGGTAGGAGGGAGTACCAGAATTCTAGGTGAAGGAAATTTTGGGTTCAAGAAAAATCAAACAGGGAATCTAATAACTGGTGGCTTGGAAAAGATACCCCACCTATGACAACATTTGGATTCTGGCCCGCAATTGTATCAATTGTCAGTATCTGATCACTGAATTCCATGTGCAAAACCCTGCTGCCCTGCTGCCCGCTGCTAAACACCCCAGACCATTGCAGCTATACGCTGCCCACACCACACAAAAACTACGCTATTGTATGAGCTCCAGAGGGAGGAGTAGACCCTGTCCTTTTAGGAAAAGGGTAATGTAAGGATTCATGACGTACCCATAAAATTATATTTGATTTAATCCTTTTTATCAAAGAAAGGGGAATGGTCCTGAGCCCTTCCATTAAGAAAACATTGGATTTAGGACACACCCTTGATGTGTGGTAGGTTTTCACGGAAGCCCCTCATCCAGATTCACTAAGTCAAAGAATGGAAAGAAACGATTTCACCAAGAAATTTGATTCAGCCAAAGTTTACATCATAAAAACAAAAACATCTGCGTTGAAATCCAAGCATGACTGGGAAGATTGAGACCAAAGTCCTGAAAGGAGCATTAACACAGAAATTGATCCAGCAAAAGCCCCTCCAAGGATAGAAAAATTTTACATTGAAGATTGTGAGATAAACAAGTATTCTGTAACCCTGACAAAAGAGAAAATTTTGGCAGCAGGAACTGCAAATTGGAGCACCCAAAATGTGCAAGTTAAGTTACAACGTAAAAGTCACAGCGTTTTTGAGAAGATACACATGTCATGTTGTAAGAAATGTACTACAGTTCCCTCCCCTCATTTCCAGCCAACTAAAAACCCAGTGCTCTGCTGAAGGTAAAGTTTTGGGTTATTTCGTCATATCCTTAATAACTTTCAATTATGTTAAAATTAATATAAGATTTTTATATATTTTTAGCTACTCTGGTTGTCCCAAAGGAACCACCTCAATCAATGGAAGGTCTGCACTCATTTTTTATTAGTAATAATCATGGTATCATGTTAATCTCTGCTATTGCCTCTCTCAGTGCAGAAACCTTTGGTAGTCATCCCCTATGAGTTTTATACAATGCCTTTACACAGGGAAACAAATATCAATAGTATCAAGATGAGCGGAATGATCAATTAACCACTCTATTCCACTTTGATTATGATAAAATGAGGATGATATCATTGAATTAACTACTTAAGGGGATACTGTTGGGATTAACCTGAAAAAATGATTGTCACCCTCAATGCCAAGTGTGTGTCCAAATGAGTCAGGAGTACAGCCTGAATGCAAAGCAAGAAGGGCGGATCAATCCATCATTAAATCCAATCTGCCGTAATTTTGGAGAAAATGGTAACGCAGATTAAGCTGATGCTAATCAGGATAAATCAGTTGGGATTGTGCCTGACAAAACAATTGGCACCACATGTTATTAAGCATGTATCCAAATGAGTCAGGAATATGACCAAAATGCAAATTGCAGATGGGTGGAACAGCCCCCTCCTGCTGACACATACAGTTTAATCTCAATGTGCAAAGCATGGTTAAGATTCCTGCCAGCGTTCAGTCTAGTTTCAGTGTAAGAATGATGTTCATAGATCAATACTTTCTGAATATATTCCCGCATGGTTTTTATTTGTGTATCATCAGAAAGGTAATGACTTGTGGACATTGGATCCTACTGTTGGTATTGGAGTACCCCCAATGGAAGCCAAGTATTTCCTCAGAACGTTGGTTGTCTGATAAAAATAAATTATATTACTAAACATCAGTTCTATTACACTAAGCGCTTTAGTTCTTTAAGATATATTCCAATATGATTAAATTTCCCCTCCTTTTTAGGAAAAATTTGATGCTTTTTCCATGTCTCTAAAGAAATTGTGAAGGTTGACAATTTTAGTGAAAAACTACTCAGCCTCATACTCTTCACTTTCTAGCAGATAAATTACTTTAGACAATCAGAGGTATCTAATATCAAACTAGGATCACATGTTGTGCCACGTATATGATCACAAGCTACTATGCAAGTGGTTAAAACTCTTCTATTTGAAAACCCTTACCAGTTACATTTTTTGGACTTATTGGATTCTGTCAAACTCTTCCTGAACAAGTTTTTTGTACTAGATGAAGAAAAAATCAGAAATAAGCTTTAGCAGCGCCAACTCAAATGATATTTTTATTTTATTTATTATTTTATTGAGCAGGTTGGAATAGATGCTTGGATCATCGCCTATATAAACCTGACATCCTTACTTATTTCATATGTTACAGGTAGCGCTGTTCTTACTAACAGATATTATCCATCACCTCCAAGTAACATAACTCTTTACACTTATTAATTCTGAATTTGTTTAATTCTACTTCCACGTTTTGAGGAGAAAAGCAGTGGGCTACCCTCAAGTGATGTCACCTTTTAACAGAGTGGCAACAAGAGATATCTCATTTTATAGAAGGAGTGATGAGCTTTTATAATCAGATTTAAACTTTATCATAACTCATCTAGATGAATTGGCTCAAGGCCAAATTGGTTCTAGGGCCTCTAACTTACACTCTCAATTGAATATGAAATGTTTTTTGTCTAGGATTAATTACATTGAGGAGCTAATTCATCAAACGCGGACTTTCTGGCCCCTTGGAAGCCCTGGTCAAATGGAATTTTTAGGGCCTAGTGTACATTAAAGGCCCTCAGCACTTCATAACCCAACTAGATCTAGTATTGTTTTTGGAAATGTCAGAAGATGGACATATCTCAATAATACATTGGATCTACAATATGTATATCCAATTAGAATGCAACATAAGTGAAAGTGGTCTTAACTGTTAAAGAACTATCTTATATTCTGAGTTCTTTTTATCAGCTCATCATGACAAACTTTTATCTCTCTTCACCTTGACAGTCAATGTAAGAGATTGAATAGAGAATTTCAATACTGAACAACGTCAATATGAACCCCGATTAACTCTTAGACTAAAAAATGTCTTTCATCTTAATCAATCCTTAGCAACTATGACTGTCCTTGAAACTGTAAATAAGCTATTAAATCTTTTATTTGAGGATATGAAAGATTTATATCATCATTTTGATAATAATTAGCCTATGGACTAATGGGCTTAACTGGGTCCTCCAATACTATCCTTTTTTTACCTCTCAAATCCATTTTCTTACCCAGGTGACTTCCTCAAATACTTCTTATACGTTGTCATTTAATGAAAATATACTATTAAGGAGGAAGAAATCTTTTACTTTCTATATGTTTTGGAAGTTCTTTAGAAGAGGCTACCATTCATCATAATTACAAAAATCCTTCTTTCTGCCTCAGTTGCATTGCACAAGACAATATGTTACTTCATTTTAGTTTTTGAACTTTGGCTGATACAAAGGCTACATTGATTAAAGAATTTGACATTACCCATCTTCAAATACCAAAAACAAATCTATTATAAGGATTAGCCTCAATAAAGGAGAATTCATCTATGAGCTTTTTTCATTGTGCTACCAGATTATAATTGATGTGAACTGACTTTTATTATATGTCACTATAACTGATGCTATGTCTGCATTTTTAGTACTATGCCTAACATCCAACTATATCTTTAGGAGGTAAAATATAACCTTAGTTCCTTGTTGCATATCAGGGAAGATATTATGATAGTCTCATCAGATGTACTTAATTGTTACATCAAATTGGCCTTCACCAAAAATGGGCCATAATAGCTTGGATACAGAACCTTTTAATGATAATAATAAGAAAAAGGAATTCTATATTTTTGTAAACAACTTTTTATTTCCATTGTAACTTCACAACTGATTCAATTCAAGACTGATAGTTTGATAATCTGTACTGGGGAGATGAGTGAGCGTTTGAAGCATGATAAGGCTTGGGAAAACGTGTTGAAAGGCACAGAGTCATTATTTACACTTATCAAAGCTAGTAAATGCCCTTGGTGATCCCGGCGGCCAAACCCAAAAAATCATGGTAAGTATCTCACCAGAAATTTGAAATGGCAAACAAAGTGTAACTAACATATCAAGACTCCCCATTTTCAGCCCCTGTCATTAGTGGAACATGGGCTTTGAGTTTTTCTGGGATTAAAATCACTGCTCTTTGGGAAAAGTTCTGTGTAGATGTACTCCAATATTTCCCATCCATTGTTTTTGTAGCACAACATAATAAGTCCCAGGGTTGGTTAGACTTTGGATATAAAACAATGGAAGCAGTTAACACCGCTGCACAGGTGCTTGTGGAGGTTGACATCCTGAAAGGTCAATGGGTGGTGGAAATAGAAGCGCACGCACTGGACAAAGATAAACCAAATTTTTACTTTTGATTTCCTCCCTATGATGGTGGGTCAAGCCATCCTCAAGAGCCATCTCTCTGCAGGGCTTAATAAATATGGTAAAATTGTTTTTTTAAATTACATTGCTTTACACTTAACTTTTCTTTCTGCTCAATCTCACTTTGAGAAAATTTTACAAAAATAGAGTTTATTTTATCAACGCCATCTGGACACGCCCATTTTCCTAAAAATTTCCGCAGATATGCTGACTGATGCTCCAATGTGGGGTAGCAGTGCTTCACCACCTAACGTTTTCCACCCTGCGGCAAACATGTTCACATGGGGTCAAATAGCCCACCAAATTCATCTGGCTGTTTTGTCCCCCATGGAACTTAGTGCTCCACCTGTCATGCAACCACCTTTCTCGCCCTCATCCTCTCTCCCTCTCTCGCTCCACTATCTGATTTTTCTTATGAGTCAACAACAGGCATTTATTCCCATATGCCAACCATGCAATTATTGAGTTGGCCACTGCTGAGTTTTCATTAGCTGGCTTTATCAATTTCCACCCATTTAAGGGTTATTTAAACATAGGCTTCTTAATGGAGGAGGATGCTGCAGCAGCAGCTTTAGCTACCATTCTTTATAAAAATACTCTCATCCCTTATATCTGTATTTGCCTTCCTTCAGACACCACATTGGTAGTGTCCTTTGAATCTCTCCCATCTCACCTCCCACCCCATATTTTATAGGATCAGCTGATGTTAGGGCTTCTGGCTTATGGGACACAGCTAAGCCTTGTCTTCACCGTTCTTCTGGTGCAGAGCGCCTTACTGCACCTAGCGCCACTACCAACATTATCCCACACCATCCTGCCATAGCCCAACAAATTCCCCCATGCTCTTGTCACAGCAGTGCCTGAGCACTACTTTTTGCCTGGGTGGATAATGGTAACCAGGTTTGCCCTCTCTGTTTTGGACTCAACCATTCAAAAAAATACTTCCCCTGAGCCACTTCCTCTGGTATGGCTTCTGAGCCACATTCAGAGGAATCCAAATGGGGCGTTTTGTTGCCCCCTCCCACTCAACATTCTCATTCAATGGGCCAGAGTGGGAAATAAGCCTCCACCAAATCAACCACCCACATCAACCCACCTAATTTTGCCCACACCAATCAGAGTCAGGCTTAGATTACCATTTGCACCAAAGCAGCCCATTTGACTATTAACCACCTAAATTCGTCAGCCACTATTCTCATGAACCAAAATTCATGGGACCTATTGGCCAAGGTTGATGAATAAGGTAAAGTTATCATGAGTGAGGATTCTGGTGAACCTCTCAGTCAGTTTGATTATGGTCATGCCAAATTTTTCCCTTCTGATTTTGACAAAACACCATCCCCCAAACATTTAGCTCCTAAACTTAATGCTGCCCCTCCCAAAGTGACCACCAGCTTGCCTTAGCAGCGGCGGCCTATCCCCATTGCCCCAAACTACGCAAAGCAGTGGCCCAAGCAGTGGCTCAATTCCAACTTGGGCTGACCACACTCTACTCTCCCCTGATTTCCATGAAGCATCCTGAAGCAAAATCACTAAAGTATATGATGATTCCAAAGCTGCTGTCATGCATGTTGTTAAACTAGCAGATTTTGACACATCTGCTAAAATCACCAGCCAAAGTTTATCTGAATTTGCCTAACTCCCTGATGCCCACATTTAAGTTGAACATCACTTAGCAGAATTTGTTGAAGCTGTCTACCAAGCTGATCTTGATGATGAGGATGAGAACTCATTTTAAACTGCCATCTACCCGCACTATGCTGATGCCCCAATGCCCTAGCTCTCCTTTTTAGTCCATTTATACAATTATCATGATAATTTCGTGAAGAGTATGTCTGCAGAAGAGCCGCCTGACCACCTTCACCCTCTGCCATGGAGGGTTAGAAGTTTCCGCTCCCTGCCTGGTTGTAGTTTTTTTGCTTTGGTTTATTGTTCCATTTGATTCGTTCGTTCAGTCCTTTTTCTTTTTGCTTATTGGTAATCTCCATACCCTGGTCAGCATACCTCAATTAAATTTATGTGTGTGCGTTGATTTACACCTATGTCAACTTTTAGTACATGTAAGGTTATTGCAAAATTCACCCAAGTCAGCATGCCAACTTTGGCATACTTAACTTTAGAGGCTGACTCACTACTCAGGGGATCTACTCCACGCAGATTAGACACTAGACGACTTTTTTAACATCACAACAGTTCCAACCAAGAAAACCCTCCTCAGATACTACCCCTTATAATATATTTCTTAGTTAACTTTTTTGCAACCTTGGCAAACGTCTTGACATTCTTTGACATTCTTGACATAATTGGTTTTTGTGACTCAAAAGGAACCTTTCCAACCTCTTCCTTGGAGTTATCATCAGCAAGGTATCCTTGACAGAGTGTCTTCTTTGAAACCGGTTAATCCCAGACTGGCTACTAGTGATTTCTTCAGATTGGGTAATCTAGACTAGATAATGGAAATTATTTTTTTGACACAACAAAAGTTAAAGAAAAAAATAAACTTAATATTCTGTAGAAAGGTTTACTTATTAGGATAAAGGTGAAGTCATATAAATCAGGGGAAATTATTAGATAGAAATGAATGGGATATTGTAATATATAGGGAAAGTTTAGGGGTTTTATTAAGATGATTCTCAAGGTCCTCTAGTTAGATGGCCTTTGACTGCTGCTTTAGCTTCTTCACTCAATTGTATCAACTCATGTATTTTTGAGCTCCATCTCATGGTAGTTACCCTTGTACTGGATGTTCAGGGACCTTTGTGTTAGGTCCTGCTTCTGAAATTTGGCTCATTGTGATTGTTGAGAATGGGTTAATTGCCAAATCCAATAATATATGCCTTGACATTGGTTTCTCATTGGCGATCCCACAATGCACCTCACATCATGGAATTAAGTCACTCTGGAAATTGGATTACTGCCCAATTTGGTAATATGCTTATTAATACTTCTGGTACTTTTACCGGTGTAATTAGTTTGCTCATTGGGGCATCATCAGCAGAAGTCAAAATATTTTGGACCATAAAGGTATAAAAGGGGGTTGAATTTCATATGAATTTTGAGCGGCATTATCATCCTCTTTTAAAAATCTTCCAAGTTGGCAGGGCAAAAGTTATTTCATATGGCGTCACTATTTATGGAAAAATCATACTAGCAATGCCTATAAAATGACCTCTTTTGCCTTCATCCGCAATGGCCTGGTCACCAGTACCACCACCAGTTTAGTTGCTGTTTATATTAATTCCACTGGTCAAGAATTGACCAGAAGCACCACTTGCAGTCTCATCCATGGCAACCCTCAAACCTATGATTGCAGAGGATTTGACTCAAATCCCCTCATTCTGCCGTCCTAATAATTAATGTGCAGCAAACCCTCAAGTTCCAAACTTCAGTGGACAGTGCACCTCCCTTCTGCACTTTCTGCCTTTGTTTTTGGCCACAAAATGCACACCTGCCATGTCAAAGAGGGCGTAAAGCCATATGAAGCTATTCCAGAGGCCATTTAACGAAACAACAGCCCATTATGAGTATATTGTTGACACTACTATCTCCTTTGGTTGAGGAGAATAAAGCCAGTATGTCAAGTTTGATTCTGTGTCTCCATAGGAGCGTAAGAAAGCCAAACAGGCACATATAGCAGCAGCCAAGGCAGCGTCATTGGCGGCTTCTGCCGCATCGCTGGACCAAGTTATAGCTGACATGGCAGAAGTTTCCACCTTATCAGACTATAATCCACCAGCCAATCTGACTGTGAATAACATCCCTTAGTCCAACAATCAGGGCTTTTCACACCCGCACAACAACCTGAACACTGAATGAAACATAATTTTCCAAATAATCTCACACACATTTTATGAGCCTGCAGATGGTGCACCAAAAAACCATATTGTGAAAAAC
Source organism: Massospora cicadina (assembly GCA_022478985.1). Lineage (NCBI taxonomy): Eukaryota > Fungi > Entomophthoromycota > Entomophthoromycetes > Entomophthorales > Entomophthoraceae > Massospora > Massospora cicadina. The sequence continues at coordinate 38,564 of JAKSZP010009442.1, read as the reverse complement.
TCAGCTAAAAACAATAAAAAATGCAAAGATATCCAGAAGGATTAGCCTACGCTTTTGATGCTACAAACTCTCATGTTAAGGCTATGCAGGCATCCAAGGAAAGCTAAGGGGCAGGACCAATGGGGTTTCCCTCTCACTTCTGAGGTGCTATGAGCGCCTCAGTCTCAATAAGGACGTTGAACATCGCTGTATTCAAGGTCCCTCTATCTCAGGCAAAGAAATTGAGGTTACCAAAACACAACTTACCTGTAGACATCCTGGAAATACAGGAAACACACTGTCTGCAAGGTGATGAGGAAGCGCGAGCATGCATGCTCCTCCATACTCAATCTTTTTGGTTGTCGCACAGTGGGGTGTTATTATGGGCAAACAGTAAATTTAAATTTTTAACTCAAAAACCTTTCTGAACAGTTGTGTGCTGGCTATTATTTTCTCATGGTGCAACGAGGTACACACAATTGCTGATGTTTATGACCCAACCTGTGCACAAGTCCGTCAGGAGTTTCTTTTGGACGTTGCTACTCTTCCCCTTTCTCCCAATAACTTCATAGTAGGCGATTTAAATTGCTGGACTAACACAACCACTGATCAATGTCCTTCCACATTTAAACCCCCACAGGGACATATAAAGATTCTCGTTATGAGGGCTACCCTGGGCCTTAATTACACCTTTCTCAAGCATTCTCCTCTTTTAACTAATATGTCACGCACCATGTGCACAACAGACAGTTTGTATCTATGTCTTACATAGATCTCATTCTTGCATTGTTGAGTTTTAGCCCCCGAATATTTCACTTCACCACAACTAAATTGATTTCTTTGACCATAGAATGGTTTTGGTGTTCTTTTCTCTGTCATGCCCAGTGGCACAGGCGCCAAGATGGAATAGTCTTTACCCACACAATCATGCTCTGCCTGAGTTCTCGCACTGTATTGAGTCTGTGACGTCAACATAGGAGTTTGTGACTCCTTTTTTGTGCTGATCCTCTCACCTTATGGTCCACTTTCAAAACACACATGCTCTCCCATGCATGCCACATATCATATCGGCGCTCCCATGCTGTGTTAGCAGTTGTTACATGCACTTTCGCGGAGGTGGATCACTTAGAGCAATGTCCTTGATGCAGGTTACTGCCCTTCTTGGAGTCATAAATGGGCTAAAGTGTCCGCCCTTTAGAACGCACTGGTAAGGGAATATGAGCACCGTGTTTGCGTCCAATACAAAGCCAAAAATATAATGGCAGGCCAAAATGCACTGCCTTTTTATTCTCCAATTTCACAATCTTAAACATATAATGGCATGTACACAGGTTAGGCGGTTAGACGCAACCATCACAGATAAGCTAAAGGAAGTGTTCGCCGATATCCATAAGTTTTACTCTGAGTTGTACAGTTCCAACCCTGTTTAGCTTGCCAAAATCAACTCATTCCTCAATGGTTCACATACTTGCACCTTTGCCTAAAGCATGAACTTAATGAATTTAATAACGCACAACGAACTCTAGTTTGCTATTCATGGTGCGCCACACAGGAAAAGTCCTGGTCCAGATGGCATTAATTATGAGTTTCATAAAAAGTATTTTAATAATATATGCAACCTTCTGTTAGCCTCAATGAATAAGTGTCTTTTGGAGACATTCCTCCTTCCTGGTGGCCAAGAGCCTTATATGATAACTTTTTTTAAAAAGGGATAAGCTGGATTTGGCAAAATGGCTTTTTTACCTTATTAACACTGATGCCAAAAGCTTCACAAAATGATGGATAACCGCATTGGGAAGTTGCCTCTGAAGTTATATTCTCCTGAACAATTTGTCTTTATTCCAAGGATACCAATATGGTACAACTTCTATACAGTAGCCAACATCATCCAATCTTAAGTCACTGGTGCTCTTGTGTTCTTGGATCAGCATAAAGCCTATAATCGTGTCAACTGGGCTTACCTCAGGGCTTGACTCCACAAGTTTCAACCTCCTTCTCGCTTAAAAAATATGTAATGTTGCTTAATAAGTCAGACACAATGGTATTATAAAGCGCAGTTTCTTGACTGATTTGGTTTGCCTTCAAAGTGGTCTCCGTCAAGATGACCATTTGAGCCCTCTTTTATACAGCTTTAGCTTTTTTCCAATCCTCCGCAATGTGAATGCTCATGTTACTGGTGTTCATGTGCAAGGCCAGGCGCCAGTTGGAATTCTAGAATTCGCTGAAAATTGTGTGGTCAGTGTCTCTAGTAACTGTGATGCTCGCTTCCTGGACAGTGTCATACAGGGTAATCAATGGTTAGTGATGTAGCCCTAAACGCCAGTAAGAGCGAGATCATCCTCTTTGGTAGATATCATTCTCACTGGGCACCTTCACTGCTGCTCAGCATCATAGGCCTGCATTTAAGCCCTTTGTTTGCTTCCTAATGTAGTCAACTCATATCACCTCTCTTGTGCTCCCATTTGTTTCCAGGCCCACTATGGGCCCAGTTCGCCAATTGGGAGAATGGTTAAAGCTTGAGGTTAACCCCTCTGTGAGAGAAAACAACATTTAGACAAAGTAACTAAGCGCATCACCTCACTCAGAGGGCAGCAAACTAGCCTGACGGGCATGGTAGTGGTAACTAATTCTCTACTTCTGTCCATTGTTTGGTTTGCAGTGCATGCTTTTGCTTTTTGTCCCTACTTTTTTGCGACCCTCTATGCCCTCATACAAGGGGGGCCATGGCTAGGACGCCCTCCCTATGTGCGTCTGTACGTCATGTTTGGACCACGCCATAGTGGAGTTATATAACTGAAAACTACGTGGAATAAGCCTCCAGTATTCCTGGCTCCTGGATCGCACAAGTAACTGACCTTACACCCCCACCCCCCACTGGTCTTGCGCTGCCCAGACCATCTTTGCCCGAGCTCTTCGCCTTTACAACCCAGCTTACACCAACTACTCTGCTAAACTACCTGGATTCTCACCCCTCTGCCGCAGGACCTCATGAGGCCCCTGCCCACTTCAAGCAGATCTTCCAGTCCATGCAGAGCACAGCATGGAGGCTCATCATCGGTGTTCACACCTCTCAGAGGAGTTTCCCTACTTCTTTTTCCAGATTGTTCACGGACAAGTTGTTTTGCATAATGTGGTACCTCGTCACCCTCATACCATAACCCACATTGACTATCTCAACATTCTGGACATCCCTTTATCTTTGGCCACTCAAAAAGCCATTTTGAGGTATTCCCACTGTTGGGATACGTTGATCTCTCTGATAGAAAGAGCTCTGAAGACCATTTGATTAATTGTCAAAAGTAGCTCCAGTGGAAACTATCAGGAACAGAGTTCCCTAAGATAAATATAACTCTCAGTGGAAGGACATCATGGTGAAAACATTTTCGTGGAACAGGAAACATAGTCACTAGTAAAATAACTAGGAAATCTGAGGTATCTTTATTGGTTAAAATTTGGAGATATACTATAGGCTTATGAGATAATTGGGATCGCCTAGGGTAAGCTTTGAGTGATAATAAGATTGAATTGGGTAAGGATACCTATTTGATAATGTGGCGGGATGAAAAGGCTTTCTTTGTAATTGAATCCCTTTGCAAGGGCGTCAGAATCTGGAAACTTCTGTATGACAAGATATTCATCAGCTGAGTTGGTAGATCCTTTCAAGATTTGAGTCCTCACCCTTTTAGGAGTTCATTAATTGTAACAATCTCAATACTCATCAATAAGTGGAGCTTCTTCAACCATGTTGTGACTTAGGTAACATTCAAATCTTGCTCATGTTTGTCTGATTCCCATGATTCCTGACAATGCCCCCCTCAAGGTCTTTCTAGGAGGAAATAATTTCAGAGGAATCTGGCATACACCTGATTCACAATGGCACCCAACTTCACAGAGGCAATTAATATTTGAGACTGACAATAGAACACCTAGTATGGGCCTGACCACAGAGTATCAAGCTTATGAATTTGTCCCCTTAGCCAGTGATGGTTATAGGATGAGGTCCCCTAATTGAAATTTAGGCAGAACCAGTTGCCGGGCGTTCCATTTATCTTCTGCCCTTTGTCAAACAGTACATATGGATCTAGCGGCTAACTCTTGTATCTAAACATTTTTCAGCTAATATTTTCATGGATAGGTCAGTGGGTTTAAGTGTAGAACAGATAAGTATAGGATGTACACTTAAAGGCAAAGATTCCGCCCATAAAGGGCTCAGAAAGGTGACATTTAAACGATTCATTGATAACTAATGTGATATGCCAATAAGGCCGTCAATAACTATTCATTACATCTTGAAGGATCATAGGAAGTCATCTTGAGAAGGATGGCAACTAAGAAACCATTCGCTTGCTCTACAGCCCCATTGGTAGCTAGTTGGTAAGTGGTCTTAAAAAGTATGATAGTACCCATTAGAGAGTTAATAAAGGCAATCACACATGAAATAAATTGGTACCATTGTCAGATAGCAGCACCTTGGGACTTCCATGGCTTAAATACTGGTTTCAGCAAGTAGGATGTGGCCTCTTTAGAAGTTTTGGAGATAACTGAGAAAACCTCAACCCATTTTATAAAGCGATCAACTTCAAGAATGATAAAAAAGTGACCATACATTGCTGTAGGAAGGGGTCTAATAACGTCAATGCTACCCATAGAAAATGGGGCTGTGGGGTTCATGACGTGATGTTGGTATACAGGATTGGCCGGCTTCTGATTTGCACCAGTGAAGCATGAGTCAATAACGTCCTGGACTGTCACAATCATTCCTTCCCAGTAGCAGTGGTCTTCCAGTCATTGATGGGTTTTCTTTACTACACCATGCCTCACAAAAGCATGAGCCTCAAGAGCGTATTTTGTTTGATAAGAGGGTAAAACATACAATAGCCTGAAGGTCCTGACCTTCTTATATAACAATCCATTTAATCTCAAGTATGTGCAGCCATCTGCTTTAAGCGCTGCTGAGTTGTCAATGGCTCAGGGCTCCACTCATCCAGTATCACAACGGGCTCATAGATCCAGTCCTCCTAAGTATCATAAAGGGCCAAGATAGGGAAGCAGGACAACCCATTGGCATTTTGATTCATCATCCCCACGCGGTGGACTATCAAGAAGTCATAGTTCTGGAATTTAAGGGCCAATTGTCCATCATGGTCTTTCATCTATTGTAACCACCATAATGAGGCTTGTTTCATCAATATGATGAAATGATTTCCATAAAAAAAGGATGAAAAGGTTTGATGGCTAATAGCATTGCTAGACATACATTTGGTTATGCTGTAATTTTGTTCCGCTTGGGTTAAAGTTTTTATTAAAGTAAACTATGGGGTGATCAACTTGACTTGCGTCCATTTGAACCAGAATGGCCCCCACAGCCACATCGCTAGCATCAGTAAATATAATGAAGGGTTTATCAAACTCAGGATGTACCAGAATAGGGTCTGTAGTCAGGGCTTTTTAATAAGACATCGAAGGACTGCTGTTGGAAATCTTCCCATCAGAAATGAACTTCATTATGGAGAAGATAGGTCAGTGGCTTGACAAGCTTGGAAAAATGTGGTATAAATTGTCAGTAGTAATAAAATATTCCAAGGAAGACCTGGATGTCATGTGTAATGTTTACATGACTTTATAGAGGGTACAAACAGCAGGGACAAGGCTGGACGGCAGGAGGTCCAGAAGGTGAAACTTCAGGCCTTTCCTGATCTCAATAACACCTCGGATTAACGCTGGGTAAAAGCTAGGTACGCCCAGATTGGTATAAGTGAGGTGCCAAAAGCCCAGCCCCTGTTTCTGCTCTAGGGCTAAAACGAACAAGTTTTGAACTAAACAATGATGGGACAATTCAATTAATTGGGGAACGGGGGGTTTATAACCTGTTCCATTCATGAAATTTCGTGCTCAAGTCAGAATCAACTAAAGCTGATTACTTGAGTAAAATTGATTTTTAAGTTATGTAACCTTTCAGATGGAAGCGTGCGCCTATTGGTGCATCAAGGCTTGGTACCACTTCCACCATTCCAAAGTTTCTCCAATATGGCTTAAGTAGCTTTGCTCAAGACCAATGTTCTCGTTGGTCATCTACTCAATAAAACCTACCATTATTTTACGTTTTTAGATATGCTGACTTGGGTGCACCTGTGCGCGGACCTCTTCAAGGAGGTTTTATGACGTGTGAGCCAATTTATTTTGATTAAAATCATCAAAGCTTTAGGTACACCACAAGTTCTACCAGGTTCCCTCCAAACCTGGTCACCAGTGCACCCTACCACTGTACCAAACTTAGATAGTAACAGCCCCCTGTGGCACTGCCAAGTTTTGCAGATGATCCCGACTCATTATTACTCTTACTATGCTCAACGCACTCGCCCTAAGTTTCTTTAGCTTCAGCTCCCTCTTCTGGGCTATTTCCATTACAACGTTGACTACTAGTTCCATTGAGTTGGCCCTTTGCACTATACATCACCACGCTGGGGTTTGGAGTGTAATAGAAACTCTCCTGACATTAGATGACCAACCATTTATCTTTACGTGCAAAATTTTTTTCCATATGGGACTTTTGCAAAGTGCAAATGGTGTGTGCAAAGATGGTGGTCACAGCTGCAGTGGGGCTCACCACTGGTTTTGCATTTTCCAAGGGTCAGAGCAGTCTGGCGTTATTTATGCTACTTATTACCAGAAGGCACTCACACTTCTTGCCCGTGCCTGGTAGAAATGGTTGCTTCATGATCTGAGAGACATGATTCCCTGACTTTCTGTCAAATTTAATAAAATGAACATAAGAATTTTGTTTTCCCTTTGGCACCTCGTCTGAATGGTGCAGGCGGGATCATCAACAAAGGGCCTGATGGTGTGTGGCCTTGGATAACGTCGTACAACCTCTCTCCAAAATGGGAATAGGGTCGTTCAGGACTAAAATGCTTTTTATAACGCCGTTTCCATATATACTACTGATCCATGTCTCTTCTCATAAAGCTTAGACGAGAGCCCCATTCCAATATATCAAATTCGCCCTGAGAACCCCCACTTGTCCCCTACCATGATCCACAGAACTCAGGAGGTGGAAAAGAAACTACTTTAAAGATATGATAATGTTTATGCAACTGTGGAAGATATGGTGGGATATATGGCTTCAGCAGTAAGAGTGGCCAATTATCCATCTCCATTCTATGATTCAAAAACATACCCTGGAGGCATGTTGATGCATGATGAAGAGTTTTCTGACGGGGTGTTGGCGTTTTCTGCTTTAAATAAAGATCATTCAGGTTATTTTCTACTGACTGCTACCCTTTCATCCCCTCTAGGGAAAATCAGCACTATTATATTGGTGGATACTGGAGCCTCAGAGAATTTTATAAACAAGACCTAGCCGACTACCTTGAGCTGAGTTAATTTCAGGGTGGTATGGTTATATTTGGGGCTTCCCAAGGCATTCCCACGCTGAAAATCCTGGGTTTAGTGGACTATCAAGTTGGCACATACCATTTGTCTGACCACTTCCAAGATATTAAAAACCTCTTGTATCCCATCGTTTTGGGTGTAGAGTGGTGGCGAAAGTTTGACATCAGGACTAGAAAGAAAATACCTTATAGCTAACTTTGAAGAATGGTCACAAGTTTGTTGTTTCTTTGGCTGAAGCCAACTTCAGGGCGATTTTCCCCACCGGCCCAATATTCACAAACTTAGCCTTGCCCCGTTGCTGAGGCCCTCAGTAGAGGTTCCCCTACCTTCCTGTTTGGAGGGGTTGGAATCTTCGTTTGATGCGGCTTCAGCTAATGCACTACCTGATCATTCAGAGTTTGATTGCGAGATTAAGCTCACTGTGGATCCGGTGCATACATATTCCCCAATTTACCCATTGACTTTACAAAAGGAAGCAGCTTCAGATGTGTGGGTTAAGGAGCAGTTAGCAAAAGGTGCAATTTCTCAGCAAACTTCCTCTGTGTGTTCACCACTTCTCTTTGTTGAGAATGCCAAAAGTACCTTACGCCCATGCGTAGATTATGGGAATTTCTACAACATCAATGTACTAGACTTACATCCCATCCCCCTTGACTCTCAGATTTCACACTATGTGGAGAAGGCTAGAGTCTTCTCCAAGATTGATTGATTAAACAAGTTCAATCAGATCCATATCAAGAAGGGCTAGGAGTTCTTGACTGCATTCTGTATCAGAAAAGAAATCTTCCTATTTTGGGTTAGCCCTTTGGGCTTAAAAAGCCCCTGCTATCTTTCAAAGTCATATTAATTTTCTTTGGGGGACATGCTGGGGTATGCGCGGTAGCTTATATGGATGACGTTTTGGTATTTTCCTTTGACAATGAGTCCCATAAGTACACCTTTGGCAGTGATGGAGCGTTTGAGGGCTGCCAACCTTACGCTGAAAATCAGTAAGTGTGAGTCCTTTAAGTCCCAGGTAACCTTTCTGTGCAACGTCGTGTTTGCCCAAGGGCACATGATAACTCCAGACAAGGAGAAGGAGATAGTGCTTGGCCTCCTCCAACTTCAGTTAAGGAGTTGAGAAGCTTTTTAGACATGTACGTTCCTTAAGAAATTCACACCAAACCTTTCTGAAGCTGCTGCGCCTTGTATAAGGCGAGTGGGGCAAAAGTACTTCAGAATCCCCCTTTTGGGAGAATGCCTTCCAAGCAGTAAAGTGTAAGTTGCTGTCCACTTCCATTCTTCACCACGTTGACCCCAATAAAGAGCTCATTGTTGCTTTGATGCATCCAACTTTGCCATAGCGGTAGCCCTATTACAAGTAGGCGAAGATGAAATAGAGCTTCCTGTGGGATATTAATCTAGGAAGATGTCTCTACCAGAGTTAAGTTACGCCTAGTATGATAAAGAGTTATTAAAGGTGGTGGAGGCGCTGACTTATTGGCGTCATCACTTGCATGGCTCTTTACAACCATTCCGCATATGTACAGATCACCATGACTTACTGTACTACCATGCACCTCATGTCTTAACCCCATGGCAAGCCCGCTAGCATGAGCCCCTTGCCAAGTTTGCGTTTTCTTATGAATTTACAATTAGGATGGAGAATGGTTTATTGGATGCCTTGAGCTGTAACCCCGCACCAGCTCCCAATCTGAAGGAGGTGGAGGTGCCTAATACTCATTTAATGATTCCACTGGGTAAGCTTATGTCTCAATTTTCCTCTCCCTTGGCCAATGAGCCAGCGCTTGCTTCTCTAGAAAATGCGGAGGAATATGGTATGTTCAGAAAGGTAGTCCTTTCTCAGCCTTTGTTTGCCGAATATACTATGGTCCTTGCAAAGAGTGAATGGAATCTGGAGGATATTATCAGATATTATCATGTAAAAGTAGAGATGGTGTGGTTTCAGGGGCGCCTATGGGTCCCCGCTGGACCACAAATCCTGGAAATCATCCAGGACCATCATAACGGAATTACCATTGGTTATCCTGAGAAGGTAAAGACCCTTGAGTTTATCCTCCACACTTACAATTGGAAGGGATAGTTGCTCAGGTAGGCAGATATTGTAAAGAGTGTCTAGTCTGCAACCAAATGAATTGAATCGCCAGCCTTTAGCAGGGTTGTTGGCACCAGTTCAAAAGGCTGATGGACCTTGGACTTCCCTATTGGTTGATTTTATCGTTGAATTACCTGTATCTGATGGCTATGATGCTATCATGGTGGCGGTGGACCGTTTTACAAAGTTCGCCCACTTTATCCCTTTCAGAACCGCAGTCACCGCGGCTGAGATGGCTGAGCTGTTTATTACTAATATGTTCACTCTTCATGGGGTCCCTCAAGAAATTATTAGCAATTGGGGGCCCCAGTTTACCTCTGTTTTTGGGAAGAGTTATGTAAGACTCTGAAAATCCGTCCCTGCTGTTCAACTGCCTATCACCCCCAATCAGATGGGCAGACAGAATGAGTGAACCAATGCCTCAAATGGTTCTTGCGGTGTTACACTGCCACAGATAATTTAGATTGGGTTTCCAATCTCCTCATGGCCCAATTCAGTTATAAAAACGCACAACATTCATCAATTGGTTGTTCCTCCCTTCTTCGCCAACTATGGCTTCAATCTCGCCTTCAACATGGAGCCCAGTTATGGATCCAAGGTGGAAGCGGTGGTGGATTTTTCAAAAATGATCAAGAAAGTACACCAAGGGGTGAGCACGAATTTAGATGCGGCCATGCAGGCTTACAAGGAGCATGCTGATGATAAGAGACGAGTGGGACCTGTGTACAAGGAAGGAGATCACGAGATGCTGGATGCTAAAAACATCCCAATCAAGCAACCATGCAAAAAACTGGGACCAAAGAGGATTGGGCCATACCGCGTTGTCAAAAAGGTGGGCCACGCCTCATACCAGTTGGATCTTCCCCATTTGTTTCAAATCTTTTCAGTATTTCATTAGAGCAAGCTCACTTTGTTTGAGGTCCCCCTCCAGAGACTCCCGAGGCTTATCTTGTGGATGGGATGCCAGAATGGGAAGTGAATGAGATCATAGCCTCTCTTCAGGTAAGAAGAAGACTTGAGTATCTTGTATCCTGGAAAAGATTTGATGCAGCGGAGAACAGTTAGGTCCCAGCGCGTGATTGCGCCCAAACCCAAGAACTAACTTTAGCATTCCACGAGCTTTTATAAGGATGAAGGATCGAAGTGTAACCAAGCTGTTGCTGCCATGTATTTGGCCCCACCCCACAAAAACTTCCTTGGCGAATGCCCCTGAAGGGGGTGGAGCCCAAAAAAGAGGAGAGGGTAATGTTATGTTTATAAGACTTTGTAGAGGGTACTAACAGCAGGGACAAAGCTGAGCGGCATGAAGTCTAGAAGGTGAAACTTCAGTCCCTTCCTGATCTAAAGCACACCTTGGAGCAACACTAGGTACAAGCTAGGCACGCCCAGGTTGGTACAAGTGAGGTGCTAAAATCCCAGCCTCCTGTTTTGGCTCTAGGGATAAAACAAACAAGTTTATAACTAAATGATGATGGGACAATTCAATTAATTGAGGAACGGGGGTTCAAAATTCATTCCATTTATGAAATTGTGTGATCAGGTCAGATTCAACTTTAGCTGATTACTTGAGTAAAATTGATTTTGAGGTATGTAATTCTTTTGGATGGAAGCATGTGCCTATTGGTGCACCAAGGCTTGGTACCACTTATACCATTCCAAAGTTTCTCCAATATAGCTTAAGTATTTTTGCTCAAGACCAATGTTCTCGTTGGTCATCTCCTCAATAAACCCTACCATTATTTTACGTTTTTAGATATGCTGACTTGGGTGCACCTGTGCGCGGACCTCTTCAAGGAGGTTTTATGACGTGTGAGCCAATTTATTTTAATTAAAATCATCAAAGCTTTAGGTACACCATAAGCTCTACCAGGTTCCCTCCAAACCTGGTCACCAGTGCACCCTACCACTGTACCAAACTTAGCTAGTAACAGCCCCCTGTGGCACTGCCAAGTTTTGCAGATTATCCTAATCATTTATTACTCTTATTATGCTCAACATCCTCGCCCTAAGTTCCTATAGCTCCAGCACCCTCTGTTGGGCTATTTCCATTACAACGTTGACTACTAGTTCCCTTGCGTTGGCCCTGTGCACTACACATCACCACGCTGGGGTTTGGAGAGTTATAGACATATCCTGACTTTATGAAAATTAATGGTAGAGTCATTTTCTTGATAACAATCACCTTGTCAGGTAAAGAAGAAATTCACATGTGGGTGACCTTACGTCCAAGGAATTCCATTTTGTTATGAAAAGAAACAACATTTGGGAGCTTTATATTTAACGCTGTAGAGCACAGCTGTTTAAAAACTTTGTAAATTGGACCAAATGCTGGTAAAATGTGCACAAGAATACAATATGTAGTCCAAGTAGACAAGAACCTACAACATCTTCAGATCCCCCTAGCAGGCAGTCCATGGTTCGCTGGAAAGTGGCCAGGGCGTTTCACAGCCCATAAGGCTTGTGCGTGTGTTCATATAAACCTTTACTCGCTATAAGCGTGCATTTTTCTTGGTTATCCAGCGCAAACTCTATTTGCTAGTACCTGGTGGAGAGATCCATTGTGGAGAAAATATTGATATCTGGATAAGAGACGTAAGGAGTCATCAATCTTAGGTAGCGGGTATTTATCTTTCTGAGTAATGACATTCAGTCAGTGGTGATCCATTACCACACAATGCCCTCTTTTTTTTCCTCAAAAGCAATAACGGCGAGTCCCATAGACTTATAATAGTTTTACCAACCTGGAGTCCATAAGTTGTTTAATTCTTTAGCACCCTGGGCTCCATTGACTTTAGATTTCTGATAGGGGTGGGTGCTAACATTGAGGGCATCGCTGGTAAGCACTTGATGATGCACCCCCTTCATCATCCTGAAATCTTCTTGGCCAGTGGAGAAAATGCCAGAATATAATTTGATTAGGGCTTTAGCCCATTGTTGTTCACAACTAAGCATTTGGCTGATTTCCACCTTAACTTGGGCTATAATAACATTTTTGTCTATTCCTAAGTCTCGCAGGTCTCAACATACCCAGTTGGACTCAATCTGGTCAACTGGAAGAATCTGTACATGCGGCGGGTCTGTTCCAAGTTATCTGGATCAACTGATTAGTAAAGCTAGCCATCAAGGCTGTCAACTGGCCCTGGTAAGCGGGATCCAGTGCTCCAGGACAGGAAAGGGGTTCTCAGATGTCTGGATTACTCTCTTCCTTAAGTTTCAATAAGTAAACTGGCACTATGGTAATTTGAAGTAAGTTTCCACTGGGACCTGAGTATCAATTGGTATGACTATGTGGCCAGGCGTATAAACAGGCATCCCTTCCTAACCTCTGCACTGGAATGCGGCAGTTTGGTTTTTTGTCAAATTACCTGATACTCTAGCCATTCGATGTGTTCCAGGTTCCAATAGATAACATCTGGGTTTACTCTTCCCTTTCTCCTTAAGAGCGTCTTTCACATTTAGAGGAATGCGGTACCTTAAAATAGAAAAGTATAAATATTTGTGGTTTATTTGAGTACTAAATTTGACCAGGAACAGGGTGCCAATAAGTAAGTTGTAACCATCATTTTCTAACATAATGGCGGGAGCCATTACAACTAGAGAGCCAAAACGAAGAGGTAAAGAGGAGAAGTCTCACAGGGAGCGGGTACAATAAGGTCCTACCATTCCATAGTTTAGAGAGTGATTCTGGTCCAGCGCAATCTTTATCTGCTTGACCAGCTGTCAGAAATTTTTTTTCCAAACAGTGGGCGTTAATAGTATGCCAGGCTAACCAGTATGGAGACTGGTTGATCCTTGCTGTTTTTCCTTCATAGGCGTACCAACCCCCTACAAGTCCATGTACAACTCAACAACACAGCAAACCAACAACTTTGCCTTAGCCTGAGGGTCCTTGGTGTGCCCCAGAGGGTCCTGCCCCCATCCTGGGCAGCCAAGGCACTCTCACACTGCCCCACCCTCCTAACCCTTCACCAACGATTCTGAGTATGCCCCAGTAAGTGCATCCCCCATCTTGGGTGGCTATGGCACTCCTACGCTGCACCCCGCAGGGCTGACGACCAGTCAGCGCATTGTCATTGGTGGCCCATTGACCAGGTTCCCACCAGTTCCTCATAGGGAAGATGTATGGGAGCTGGCAGTGTTGGCTACTCCAGGCGCATCACCCCGCACCTGCTTTGGGGATCTCCAGTCCCAACTTCTCCTAATTTATCATATTAGCTACTAACAAATAAAATAAGATGGGCAAAAGAGAGATTTTTGTTTGGAGGGAAGGAAGACTATATATACTCTAGGCTACTGAACCTATGAAAACCCCTTGGCCATCCATGCTGGAACCTCAACCAATAGCAGTCATCCATGGTAGCAATTCCCTCCCATTCCGCTTATCCCAATCACTGAATATTAGGTTAACTCATCCTTGGAACAAGTCACCAGTCAATCATATATAAATTACTATCATGAAATATAAGTTCAAGTATCCTTGGCATAAGTCGCCAGTACTCTGAATTAGGAAGCAAATTCATAATTGGACAATTGATAATGATACTTTATCATTCCACCAGAAAATCCCACAATCGATTTTATGGCATTTAGTATAGGGAAAGATTCCGCCAAACTTGGATTTAAGTCAGCAAAATCATTGTCAGATGGTTTGATACAAATACATCGGCTTTTCACTGGAAATTCATACAATCACCCACAAAATTGGAGTCAGTCTAAACTAAGAATTCGCCAAACCTAAACAATTAAAATTTTTATAACATTAAATAATATCAAACTAGGCGATTAGCCGGCAATCACGCCCAACTAACTGAAACCCCTAATTCTGATATTATTGGGAGGAATCCATATACTTAATTTTCCAACACAAGCCGTAAGGAAATGACATTAATGGGGTAGCCTTTGTCAATGCTTGCCAAGATCTTTACCTTGCGAACAACAATCTTTACTTGAGTAACTTCGGTGACATTTTTGAAATCAAGTAATTTGAGTTCACTGGAAGGAGAGGTCCAGAAAAGCCAGAGTAAGAGGAAAAAAAAGTCTTTATATAAAATCATAGAGTCTGAAACATCCAATTTGTCAGGCTTCTCCAGAACAGAAAACTTAGCACATGGAGTGATAAAAATTGAGGTTGAGGTATGGCATCGTCAGCAGAGGGTGCCTCATGCTTTAAACTGACTCCACTTTTCCTGACTATCAGTTTGCTTTTTCCAACAGGAACTCGATTGGTGGCCAAAAATTCCTCAATAAGAGCATGGGTCATGGCTCGGTTTTGAATTATAAATGTGCTCATTGGCATAGATATTGGGTCAATTCCCTTTATTTGGAGCTTGGTATACCTCTGGCTTGAAAATTCCATTATTAACTCTTTTTTGTTGAGAATAGATTTAAAAATATTCTTAGCATTTTAAAAAGAATACCAGATTGGTAGATTGCTGAATTTTAGAGAGATCAGCCGTGATGTCATCATCCAAGGTAACCCAGTCACAGGAAGCCAGCGCATGAGCTTCAAGATATAAGCGTTTTGGAAAAATTTAGTATAAGTTCCCCAAAGTCTTAGTGGATAAGCATGAAATCCTGTTTACAGTTAGAAAGGGTTAAGTTACTCCCAAACCATTAATATGAGCCTCCTTGATGGATGCCCAAGTGGCGAATGTCTTAAATTAAGGCATCATTATTTCTCACGCTTTGCCATCCAGATATGTCTGTATATGCTGGCATTTCTGTTGGTTGGTAACCAACTCCATTGCGCCCTCATATACAATGAGGTACGATTTAATTGTCTCAGTTCCAGGGATGTACTTCTCCTTAAAGGTAAGTTTAAAATCTGGTGGGTTTAGAGAAGACATGGATGGCAGGAGAAGGTGGACGTTCAGATTTGGTGGGCTCCATGGTGCATAAATCAGTATGTGGGATAGACCTATCAAACTGACAGTGGATCTTGTCCATGTCATCCTGAAGGGTGGCGTAGCAGTCATTGACGTGCTTAAGGGGGCATTAGAATCCATAAGTTAGCGTAGACTCTTGATATCATCTGACTGATGGGCCAATTGCGTGTGAGAACATCTTGTTTAAGTCTAATTGTTTGGAGCTGGGCAATCATCTGCTCAATGTGATGATTTTCTTGGTTTAGGGAGTCAATCAGATTAGAGCAGATGACAGTAATTTTTAAGTAATAGTTATACAAGGAGGGGAGTTTAAATTAGCATCTAATGTTTCCATTCAATAGTCATCTTAGCTTCTTAGGCCACCAGTAATAGTTGTCATTCAATAGCTTTAAGTCGTGCTTCATGGTCTTCATTTAAAAAGAGACAGCAGGCGAGGAGGCGCCAGAAGGACCCAGGGACCTCCAGGACTAAGGGGCCCTTGCTCTCCTTCTCTTCCTCTGGGTCCTGTTTCATGAGAGCCTCGTGTTGCTTAGTAACTTCTAGAGTCTTCATCATTGCGAGTTGTTTGATCAGCTTCTGGATTTGGGTAAACAAATTGAAATGTTGAGTATTTGTTGCTTAGTGATCTTTGGTAATTCAGTCAAGAAGGGTGGATAAGGCACGGTCCACTCTTTGGTCCATGCATTGGGTATTTGGACCATCTTCTGGGAGAATTCATTCTGCAGGTATTGTATGACTCCAGTGTCAATCTGAGCCAAGTGGCGTTGGATGTCATAGATCTCCTGAAAGTTGTTCAAAATGGCCTCCAAATTATACTGACCATAAATAAGAGGCGGCATCATATAATTCAAGGAGTTAGGAGTACATTTTGTGGGGCAACCCTAGCTGTCGCTGAATCTCCTTTATGATGGAGTGCAAGTAATTTCATGTGATGGTGTAAGGCAGGAAGAACAAATCTCTGGAGGTATATTCCATATGGTTAACTCCTATATCATTGCTCAAAAGCTTGGATGAGGAATAAAATCAGCGCATTTGAGTAGTCTGGGTAGCGCTGCTATCACTAGTTCTCCCAAAGGGCTCATAACTTCGTCTAGTTGCACTTGAATTGTTTATGCGACATCAGGAGCCTGAATTTGATAGGTGGACTCATCAGGGGCCAAAACCAAGTCATGATTTCACAGAACTCAAGTTCTTGTGTTTGAGGTAACGTCACATCTTGATTACTGAAAGCGACCCATAGGGTCAACCTCATGTTCTCCTCCATATTGAGAGGGCTGCCTTTGCTGATGTTATTAATATGGAAAGTGATCTTCACCAGAAGTCTCAGAAGGACCTGACAGAAAGCATCAGATTATTGAAATTCATTGATCTCTCTGAAGGTTGGGGCCTTTGAAGGCTGTGCAATTATTAGTCAAAAGCAGCTCCAGAGGAATCTTTTAGGGACAGCGTTTCCTAAGGTAGATATCTCTCAACATAAGGTCTTCGCAGAGGCAATCTCTGTCCGTGGAACAGGCATAATATCTGTAAAAACAGGTAAAACAGTCACAGGTAAAATAACTAAAAATAGGAGGTATCTTTGTTGGCTAAAATTTGGAGATATTTGTAGTCCTATGAGATACTTGAGAAACGCCTAGGATAAACTTTGAGTGAAATTCATATTGAGTTGGGTAAGGATACCTCTTTGATGATGTGAAGAGATGCAAAGGCTTTCTTTGTAATTGACTTTCTTTGCCAGGGCGGCAGAATGTGGAAACCTCTGAGTGACAAGATCTTCATCAGCTGAATTGGTGGAATCTTCCAAGGGTTGGGATTTCTTTTGCCCTTTTAAAAAGTTTATAATTTGAGTCAATCTTATAACTAATTTAATTAAAGAAGCTTCTTTGAATACGTTGCAACTTGTGTCACGCTTAAATCTCACTCATGTTCATCCGATTTTATAATTCCTGACACCTACAATTCTCTCTTGCAGTTCAGGATT
The DNA here is from genome assembly GCA_022478985.1 of Massospora cicadina. NCBI lineage: Eukaryota > Fungi > Entomophthoromycota > Entomophthoromycetes > Entomophthorales > Entomophthoraceae > Massospora > Massospora cicadina. Next base: position 21,235 of record JAKSZP010009442.1, on the reverse strand, counting down.
CGCACCCATGTTTTGAAATGCCTGAAGAGGGTGTACCATACTGTGGAGCATACCAACTCCTCTAAGTCTTTATGTGTTGTGTGTGGCCAATATGAGACTTTAGTCCACCGTTTGGAAGATTGTACGTCATCTCAGGCGATCTGGTGTGAGATTATGCATCTTTTTCGCCATGACCCAGCACAGGCTTTCAGCCTGTCTAAGAACATCTTTCTAATTTCCATGAGTTCCCTCATTAAAATATTCTTTGTGCCTAGTTGCATCCATTTCTTTGTGGATGACGCATACTATAGTATTGGTCACTCTTTTGAAACTACTCCAATCTTTATGAAGCCAACTGTCACTTCCACTCCCACCTAACAGACCACTTCCAAGCCTGGTTGTTTAGCCCTTTGCATCACGCTAACGCCGGTTGGTTTCATCCTGGTTCCCTCTCTAATTCCTACTCTCAGTTACTTTCCTTCATTCATTTTCAGTGTTGACGCCAGCCTTCCCTGAAACCTCCCCTCTTCCTTCCACTAGCGGTTCCACTGGCAACATAAAGTAGCTTTGGCTCATCTGGGGTGCCTCATAACGTGACTTTGTGTTTCTTTGTCATTAATATACCATAAGTGTCCATCCCCTGGTTGGTCTTCCCCAGATAAAATTATAATTAAAATATACCTCTGTAAACGCATCATTCAAATTGTAGCAGATGTACCAGAGAACAAAGAAATAAGTCAGCAAAAGAGGTCATCTTAAGGAGAAAAAGTTATATCTGCAATGAATTTCATGTGACTCGGATTCTAAATCCAGTTCTGAATAATTCTGGCTGCTTTAATCCTGCTGCTCCAGTGGATGTTGGCGCTCCAACATCTATCCAAGGAAATAGAGATTTAAAGTATTTTTATAGTGGTCTTTTTTCCTAATGTTTAAATCTGGCAGTTCAACAAGTCTATTTTAATAAATTATAATGAGAAGTTACTTATGAATAAAATTTCTCAATGGCAGCTAGCAAAAAGACCTCATTTCTCCTTTTCATAAGATTAATCTAACTGCTTATCAACCTTAAAACAAAAATTTGATCCTCTGATTCCCCATATAGAGGTAGCAAGCCAAAAGGTCAAGGCTCTGACCATTGTGGACACTGGTTAAACATATAACTTTATTTCCTTTAAACTCACAAAAACAAGATGTCATAAGACGTGATAAATGAAATAGAATGTTAACCACTGAAGTGCAACCCACCTTGATACTGGAGTTTATTAAGCTTTACCCTACAGTTTTAGAGGTTAATGACATCTGCTCCAGCCATTTTTTTAGAAAATGATAAGTATATTGTTTACTGTGATTAGTTGAAGAAATAATAAAACTGTATCTTAAGTTGCAGAGATCAATACCTATCTCTCAAAATACAGAGCATTACTTATCTTTTTCATATGGCAAAGGTTTGAAGACACTAAAAGACGTCATTGGTTTATTATGTTTCTCTTCTACTTATCATGTAGACTGCTGTTTTTTAAGACTAAAAAGTTTTTTACTTAAACATTTGATACCAAAAATTAAAAAAACTTTATCAATGCCCCTCATTATATAATATACCACCTTGTTATCAAGATATTATAGCCACTTTTAATAGGGTCTATATTAAGTAGCAATTGTTTAAGATATTAGACATAATTACCACGTCATGGGGATAAGCAGTAACCTTTATGAATTTTTGACCCAGCATGTATTATTTATCTTTATGTTACTTTATAATATCACTGTAAGCCAATAATCATCCTTTGTTTATCTTCAATTGTATTTATGGGAAATTTTCTTAGCAAACAGATTGCAGATGCTAGAAGTTTTAACACCTTTTAGGATTTCTGAATCAAGATATTTATATGAATGCCTTGGTATGTAAGTTAAGGGACTATCTTAGAAAATAACAAAGTTGTCATGTCAGAGAATGACAAAAAATACCTGAAATCATTTAATAAAAACACAGATCATTAAACTATGTTTTTAGTGGCAGAGTCTAAGCATACTAAAATAATGAAACTTAATTTTAATAGCTGCCAAACTGCAAAGTTATGAGCTGTTGGCCAGTTACAGAAGTATGTAAGATAATAGTGCCAATAAGCTTGAGAATATATAATCAGCACCCAACCATTATGTCAGAAGTGGTACTATCCCAATAGTTCTTTAGTTAATCATTGAGGATAATAAACCATAATCAAAGAATCATATTATTTCTAATTTTTATTTACAAAAGTTTTAAAGTCCCAAATTCTACCAAACACCCAACCTCCCTTTTATTACAAAAGATCTGTTTTTATAGATCTTGTTAAAAACTTACCACCATTTCCAGACTTAGGCACAACTAGAGTCCTTGTTAAATTGGACCCAAAGCCTCAGTTTTAAAATTTAATGACTTGCTACCCCAACTTGGATATTAAAAAAACTCTTTCTTGACAATAGTCAAGATATGGAAGCCTTCTAAATTAGTTTGAGGATATCTGTAAAAGATTACCAAATGCTTATGAGAGAATGAATGAGGTAGTCCATTGCATTGTGTCTGATAATAATAATCTTATATGATCAAGAGTTTACTAGCTAGGAATTAAAAAACTCAAGTAGATCTTAAGTTATGACAGCTTTTAGAAGTTGGATTACTAAAGTAATCCAAGATTATGTAGTCTCCTCCCAAGTTGTATAACTGAAAAAAGGACGGTGGACATCATATTTTTAGGAATAATCGCCACTAAAATTCTATCAATAAGGAAAGATAGCTACCCCTTTTTAGATTAATACTTCTTTATGCCTACTCTCAGGTTAGATTTATTCCTGGAAAAAGCTCATTAGCTGTCATTGAAAAGTTTGCCTTTCTCCTTAATACCATGAGATGTTTACCCTTATTTCTAGTTTTCTTTTCAAACCTACACAGATGCCACAGCGGTTATATAATTGCCCTGTCATTTTCCCAATGAGTCATTGACACTTTTTAAGGGAGCTAAAATGGTCATGTGTTTTGTTATACCTTGACTACAGTAATGTTTTTACAAACATCAATGCTCACATATAGCATATAACATAAGTTTATTGATGCTTGCTCAATGCATACTTGAAGCTTAACCCTTCAATATGCCCACTTTCTATAAAATGAATTGAATTCTTTCGGGAACAAATCAGGACAATAGGAATATTTGCATCAGATATAAAAGTACTGACATAACACAATTACTTTCACTAAAATTGCTGGAAAGCTAACATGTTCTATAAAAATGGCTAGTTAGTGATAGCAATTAAACCCCTACTTTGCTGATGTAGCTGAACCATTATTGTGCTTTTTATGAAAGGAGTTTCTTTTCTCCTAAAACGCTGTAAAACAATAAACCACAATAGCCTACTACTTGATCTCACTTGTGCACCTGTACTTACCCATCTTAACTTTGACAACCCTTCTTACTCTTTAATGAGGCTAGAAATATTTCTGTAGGAGCTATCTTATCCCAAAATAATGACAATCTGGTGAATCATCGATAGTTCACTATAATAAGACCACATTAATGACTAAAGTAATTCACAGTGTAAAAGATTATTATGTGTTGAGAAAATCTCAACTAAAAGGGTTAGTTTTTCGCCTTATGGAAGGGACCCTTTTAAAAACTCAATTCAATTAACTTATAGTGATACTCATATAATAATTGGTCAGAATAATGAATGAGTCTCTCCTAACATAGCCAACAACTAAGATTAATTTATGAAAATTAGATTCCCTCCGCTTGGAGTAACTTTTGAGCAATTTTTATTTAAGTAAAAAGTAAAGTAAGTCTTACTACCCTATTACTACTGCCCCCATTCATTTCCTAATGACCTCAGATTCTCTGCCAGCTGCTCCAGTGTGGGGCAGTGGCGAAACCCCACCCAGAATTTTCTGTCCATTGGGAAAATGCGCTCAGACTGTTTTGCCCAGTCCCACCAAGTCATCAGGTCAGTTCATTCCGCCCAAAGATTTCGCCATCCATCTTGCATGTGCCCAGGCAGTGCCTCACAGCCCACTTGTTCTCCCCCGCTCCCAGCTGTGTTTCAGCCTTTGGGTCAATTATGAAAAAGTGTTCCCTTATGCCAAAAAAGCTATTATCAACATGGTCTAGGCAGTGATGCTGCCGGCCAGATTTATAAATTTTAACCCAATAAGGGGTATTTTAATTTAGGCTTCACGTGTGAAGCTGACGCCACCACTACGGCCACCATGCCCCTGGTTTTCCAGGGTACCCCTATCCCAACAATGCGCACCCAGCTCCCCGCAGACACCACTATGGTGGTACAATTTGCAGGGTTGCCCACGCACCTTCCCCCTGTGGCGCTTCATCAGGAGTTGATGAAAGGTTTGGCCGTGTATGGCTCCAACCCCATCCTTCAGTTTGTGGTCCCCAATGGGGCCGCTCGCCTCACTGGGCCTCAGGCATTTGCCACAAATTAGCCCAAATTCCAACAAAGCTTCTCTGTCAATTCCCCCCACACCATCATTCTTCTATCCCAGATCTCCCATTCTGTGCCAGCATCAAGGGCAGGTGGACAATCTGTCCATCCTGCTTTGAGTTGGATCACTCAAAGTGTATATGTCTATCTCTTTTTGCTTCTACCAGACCTGCGTTGCCTCCATCTGGCCCCCAAAACACCACATACCTCACTTCCTTTCTGGTATGAGGTACAATCCTTCCCCCTCCCCCAAAGCCTTCAGCTGATGCAGCGCCTGCAGCTGTCAATCAGGCCCCTCTTAAGTCCAGTGCCACATGCGCCTCAACCAATCAGGAGACAGCTTGGACAACAGTTTGGTCCCACGCTATTGTTCAATTGACAGCCACAGGCCATCAATTCATCAACCTCGATTTTGATTATGATCTGAACCCATGGTATGCATTAGAGGAAACTAATGAGTGGGAAATGTTATCAGATACTCAGAATACCACATCAAAGAATTTATCTAGGTACAGCACCCTGTTCAGACCACTCAGCATTTTTATGCCCCACGGCCAGATGCCCAGGTGTTCCACCCTGCCCTCCAGCTCGCTGTAGCAGCAGCTGATCACCTAGATAATGATGACATCATTGAGTGTACTGCCATATCAGTAGCGAAATTAGCCAAGGGTATCCCTCATCCCATTATTGCCCTGACCTTGCCCCCACAGGGCAAACGTGACATCCTTAGCCTCCACAAACTAACAGCTGCTGCCATCCAGAAAGTGTTTGTTGTTTTTCAGGCCAAGCCAAAAGTCATCTGCGCTACTGCCACTTTGTTATCCAAGCTTCCCTCCATCCGCCTTCACATGGAACAATGCTTATCCCAATAACTAGGTGCAATTTTTGCTGCAGGTAACTTCCATGACCATCCGTTCATCAGCAGTTTCCACCCACATATCGCTGATCAACTCACACCATTGCTCTCCGTCTTAACCTGCACTCTTTCCCATGAGAAGGACTCCAATACCAAGGATGAGCCCCCTGAGCCCCCTCTTTTGTCATGATGGGATGAGTGGCTCACCACTGTCCCACTTGGTTAGTTTTGAACTCGTTCATTTGTGTTTTGCTAGCTCAGTTTGGGTGGCTGACTCATTCTGTTCAGGTAGGTCTGTTTATTAATATTTTTTGCTCTTTGAGCTTTGGTAATGTTCATCCCCTGGTTGGCATACCTCAGTTAAATAAAAAAAAGAAGCCCTTTTAAGGCTTATATCAGTTTAAAAATCCTGAAGATGTGATTTCTTTATAACCCTGTTGGTTTATCAGGGTATCAGGCATATTAAGAATGATATCAATTAAGTAATATGATCAAATTGACCTGGTGAGAAAATCCACTTTAGGTATTTTGGAAAAAAATTTAATCTTATATGGTTAAATTCAGTATTATTAATGACCAAATCAATACTAGAATCCCCCTGGATACAACTCAAGGCCTCAATTCTTAAGAAAATAGTGCTTAGCTGAAATAAAGGAACCTCAAAACATGAAGCAACGTTTACATTGGATAACTTAAGAGGCCGCACATTTATTAGTACCCTCAAAAGGGTAAAATACAGGGTATGTTTGAAGATCAACTTTAATATAAAGCTTATCTAAATGGACATTCAGAGCGTAGTACCGCTATTATCTTTTGGTTACAAAGGCATATATATGGGTGTGATATCCAAATAAAAAGTCCATTCAGATGGCCTCTTGAACTATTGCATCATTCCCTTTCCTTACAGGGTTTATATTGTTAATTAATATAAAAATATCTCCAATTATTTTTTAAATAAGTTACGCCTTTTATCTGGATTGCTATTTGATAAATTTACTTCTATAAGACTTTCACCTTATTACCCTAGGATTGTTATCCATTTTTATGCGACCCAAGCGAGACTTGAACACCTTGATTAAGATAATCAAGGCAAATGCAAAAGTCTTAGTCTTAATCAGATATTGACTGTTGGGCTTCTTGGGATTAGTATCATCAAGCATATAAAAATGGAAGCCCTACTAGCTGGTGCTCACTACAGGGGGGCACATCCATCACTTAACAATACCTTAATCTAATCAAATGCACCATGGAATATAGTACAATTGATAGTGTAGCCCGCTGGGTGCACAATATAAATGGTGAAGATGATGACTAAACGGGAAGTCTGCTGCCTGTTTTTATTTGAAGGAATAAAAGAACTACAAATATAGATCTCATATTCACGAAGTCTAACTTGTAATTCCAATCAGGTGGTCAGATACTTATCTTGGATAGTTATTAATATAGGAGAAATATCCAGCTGCAAAGGGGAATCTAACTGTGGACAGAACTCTTATTAACTTAAAAAAATCTAGTGCTCATAGAAATCATCTCAGGTGCAAACCTATCCATGTATATCGTGTGTTTGTAAACCCTGCACTATACCATACTGTGCATTTATTAGGACATAATGAGGAGCTCCATCATCATATCAATATCCAAGGGGCGTTAAGATTAGCTTATGATAAAGTGTACAATTTAACATCACAAAGTAGTAAGGACATACACAAACAAATTCAAGTGGATTGTTCCTATATCATCCAACTACATAACCAAATGGGGACTTTTGTGCATGAGAATAGCATATACTTGTATATAAAAAAACCTTCCTATAACTCATCCTCTACTACTCTATCACACAACCTTTGTTCTGTAACAAAGTCAAGTCTGCAGATATTGTACAGAGAGCTATATATCACTCAATATTCCTCAAATAGTAAATATAGTAATTCTATATTCCAAACATGGCTTCTGATAGATAAGCTAAGTTTGGGAAAAATGATACTTTACTTGGATAGATTTAGGAGTACCTATAAAGAACTTTCCATACATGGAACAACGATGTCCCCAGGCTTGGATCACAATTATCAGGGCTACAATGGGCACAATGAGTACAATGTGTGTCAGGATTCCTACCTGAATTTAAGATTCGTATGAGTCAGATGATGGAAATTGAACCCAATTCATTAAAATAGCTGAAACCAGTATTGAGTATAATCCCCATCAAATTACAATCCCTCTCATATACTGAGGACAATCCCTGACTAATGCGGGTAAATTTTATTTGCCCAAAATATCCTAATTTTATGGGGTAAACCTGATCTATGCTGCAAGCAAATTCTATTTGACTAAGATGACCAGCCTACCACAGAATCCCCAATTGGTTATAGTTATAGATCTTAGCTTGGACCTTCTGGTAATTAACCAAGTAACCTCCCTGATCTCCTTATAATTTTGATTCTAAAAAAATAAAGATTACTCTCTTCCTGCCATTTTAAGTTAAGATTGGTCTACCTTTATTTTATAAGGGGACAAAAGAATAGTAAGGATTCCCACTCAAGGAACTTAACTCTGAGTGAATTCTTTCCAACCAAGGAAAGAAAGAACGTATATCTAGCACCCAGGAACTTCAGGTTTCCTGGCCTACAAAATAAAAGGATAAATGGTCTAAACCCCTTAGTCCCAAAAAAACTGGTTTTTATTTCTAAGTTTACTCTAAGTTCGTGGTGCAACTATTATTACTATAATGATTTGGTGTCAGATCCTTCTTAAGATCAGGAACGCCTTAAACTCTAGGCCAAATTACCCGGTATGATGCGTTGTATTAAGCTAAGAATTATCGCTTTTGAGAAACACCAACTTGAGCTTTAAGATGTGACTATAAGCTTGAAAGCAAAATTTGGCAGTTAACCCCTCTTGTCACCACAAAATTGGCCCTTCGTGCCACCCATGATCGAGTGGATTCAATAAATAAAGATTTTTACGCTTTACAAAACAAAGTAGACGTCTTTACCCTTATAAATCTTATAGCAATATCAGTTCCTCTTTTAGTAAAAACATCCCCCTGGTGTCAGTCCATGTCTTCAGCCATTACCTCTCCCAATGGCACTTTCAAACCATTAGTCAAAGAGAAGTATGCCCCATGTGATGGGAGTATCTTCTCTTTCCTAATTTGTTATGAAAGTGCTATGAAGAAGCTATTGACACCCAATTGCTCAAACATCTAACTAACTGTCTTAGTCGAATAGCTCAAGACATTATGGTACCTCATCTAATGCTTTGCCAGATTTGGGATGATGCCAAGGCTGCCTTGCTTTTGGAATTTGGGAGCGGCCTAATTTTACCCAACCATAAGCAAACTTTTATGGGTATAAACCTTAATTGGTAAGAACTATCATTGAGTTTAACCTCTGTTTTACCTTGAGACTTAAACATTGGTCGCATAAAAACGTCTTACTTTAAATGACACTATCACTGCTTTGTTTTTGGCGTTTAAACATATGCCTAATATTCTACTTTATCTTAAAGTAATGAAGTCTACCTAGATGTTTCTCCTCTATATCAAAGAAGCCATTTTAGAGACCCTGGCTGAATTACTAAAACCTAATGGGCCCACTTGTTTTATTAGTAATAGCAAGCCTTAGCCCCAAGTGCTAGCTTCACACCCCCTAAGTCACCTGCTCCAAATTATACTGCACTTTTTGCAAGAGAAACAACCAAACTATAGACACTTGTTGCATCTTCCTACGTAGGATGGCAAAAGATCAGTCTGTATAGGTCAGGAGACTCTCTATGCTTACAACAATAATGTGCCTCAAGGCCCTTGTACTAGCTCCAGTTCCATGCCCAGCACCTCAGAATGCTTTGTGTTAGTGGGACCTGCAGAAGTCAACATACTTCTTTCTATCCAAGAAAATAATGATCTTCAGCTTTCCTATTTTTATGTTGATCAGTTACCTAAAAAAATCTTAGAGATCAGTTCCTCTATGGAAAGCCAAGTGCTGGCAGATAAAACCTTCAATTTCATTGAACAGCCCCAAGCTTGGCTATTAAAGAATCCTCCGCTTGCTTCACTACAGCACCCACAAAAATTTACCAGCCTTTAATTCTCAGCTCATCTCTTCAGTGGTTTGAGTAGAGGTAGTCATTCATAAGCTTAAAGTCTTAGAAGTAATTGTTACCGTTTCACTGGTTAACGTTATATCCTCCTGACTTATCCAGAAAATAAGAATGGCTTCAGACTTGATTCATGATGCTGAATTTGGGACCGCCAGTAATCAGATTACTAAAGCAATTGGGGCATATTCCGCCTTACCTCTCCAATTCAGAAAAGCTTATAATTAATGCCCCGCTATTGCATAGAAAATGATAATTACAAATTTGCTTATTGTAGTCCAACTGATACGGGGGTTTAATTGCATCATCAACCATAAAGATAAATACCTTTCACTATTAGGTTATTGGATCCCATTGATATTTGAACTCCCAGTCAAGAGTAAAGGACCCCAAAAAACGAACCTGCCTCCTCAAATATCTGCTCTCCAACTGTAAGGTCAAATATCAAGTCTTAGGAGAAAAACCTAAGTTACCCCCTAAGGCTGTGAATGCTGAAGATGGGATCCATCTGTATGCCCCCATCCTATTACAGTACCCTCTGGCTCATAAGTGTTTATGGATATGGGAATCAAGATTCTTACCCCTCCTAATCAAATTTTGGAGCTATGTGGACCCCAACCCTTTAATAAAAGAAGCGTTGAACTGCCCAGGAATTTTGGATCCGTCCTATGGGAAGTCTTTCTCTATCCTATTAGGGTTGCTAACAAATTAAACCCTCCAAGTACCTTGGCATGCCCCTATTGCTTATGTAAAATATGCCTTATGAAATATTGCTGACATGAGTTGATTTGGCTCATTACAAGATTTAGGGTTTGATCCCCTAACCACAATAGCTCTGGTCAAAGGAAAAATTTGAGACAATCTCACCCCTAACAAACGCCAGAATGTGGAAGACCTCCTTGAGGAGTATTGAAATATTTTTCCTTTGGGAAAGGTGACTATGGGAAAATTTTGGGGGTGATTCATCCAATTGAGACCAAGGATCACCCTCCATTAAATCATGGCCATACAGAAAATCTATATTGGAGGAAGCTTAAGTGGCCTTAGAGTTACAGCACCTGTTGGAGGCCAGGTTACTTGTGCCTTCTAAAGGCCTGTGGGCTTCCCCACTTCTATTAATTTGTAAGAAGGATGTGGACACTGTGTTGCCATGGGTTATCGCTACCTCAATTCTATCACACAAAAAGATAGCTATCCACTGCCGTATTGATGATTCCTTACGCTTGATGTTGGGTTCCCACTATTTTTTGACTATGGATCTCGCCAGCGGGTACTAGCAAATTGCTTTGTCACTGTTAGATTGTGGAAAATGTGCCATCATTTCAAGTAGGGACTATTCAAGCCCACTCAAATGCCGCAGGGTTATGTAATGCCCCTGCTACTTTCCAACGTGCCATAGACAGACCTTTGAGTGACTTAAAACGTTCATATGTGCTAGTTTATCTTGACAATATTATCATTTTTTCAAGGACTTTTACTGAGCACATAGATCATCTCAGGCAAGTTTTACAATGGCTATGGCAAGCCTCAGTAATACTAAAGCCATCAAAATGCTCCTTCTTTCATAACAAAATGGTTTTTTTGGCCGTAAGGTAGGTAAAGCAAGAATACCCCAATGGATGATAAGGTTTTGGTCATTTCTAAGATGTTTTCTAAATCCCTTTGAGACGTAAAGGCTTTTTGGGAAAGGTGGAATATTATTGACAGTTTATTCCTCATTTTTCCAACATCTTTAAGCCTATAGTATATTTATTGAAGAAGGGTATCTTCCAATGAAAAGAAGAGCAACAGCAGGCCTTTGATCTATTATACAAAGCTCTCTCCCATTCACCAGATTTAAACATCCCAACTTTGATAAAACTTTTCTACATTTTACTGATACTAGCAATATAGCTATTAAGAGCTATATTATCTCAGCACAATGATAACTTACTGGACCATCACATCGCCTACTATAGCAAGACCTTAACCAGAGCCAAATGCAAATATAACTTTACAGAACACAAATTCTTGGCGATTGTTACTATTTTTGCCCACCTTTCCAGCCGTCTAGATAACAATGGATTGCTAGGGGATAATTCCTATGGCGAGTAATTGGATATTGGTTGACCCTGATTTTGGGCTTATAATGTTTGGGGGATTTTAGATAATTTGCCAGGGTCATATCCATCAGAGATCAATCTGGGTGAATGCTTAAGATCTCGTTGGGCATAGTTTCTGATAAAATGGGGACATCTGATAGTTGGTTAATGATTAGCTATCAAGCGTACCAATTGGGATCAGTTGGGTTTTATCACTGACCAATTGGAAATTTAATGAGCAAGTTGTGAGGCGAGAGATGCCTCCTGCAACTAGCAAATTGATCTGTTGGTTTAAGGCCTACCATAATGGGTAACAAGTCTCATTAACTAAGCTGGTCGCTCACCAAATATGGTTGGTTCGCTGGGATTGAGTATAATATGTTAGGGACAAGTTTTGACTATTTCCATTTTAAGTCTTGAGGATGTCTGACGAAGGAATCCTAACCAAGCTGGGGAAGACCATTTATGGTGAGACAATGAAGGTAATCGCAACAGCAACAGCTGCCATTTCATGGCTGAGGCGTAAATTGAGGGTTGGGCGCCAAATTACTTCTATAAATTCCCCTGATAGTTCACAAAAAAAGTTAATTAGCAGAATTCATTATTGGTTTTAATTCCATTTATCTTCAGGTAATTATTGCTTGTGTGCTTTAATTGAGAACTCTTTAGGAGGATAAAGAGTAAGGATCAAGGGTCCTTAGAAAAGAAGCTGAGCTGAGATTGGAATTGCTTTCAATTTTATGTCACCAGAGGAAAGGCCATAAACTAGGGATCTAAGCGTGGATCAAGGTTAGGCGGATAAGGTTATAAATCCCTACTGAAGACATCAGTAGTATTTTGAGGAGAAATACAGGTTGAGCATTTGACCAAAACTGGTTATCTACTCAACTATAAATAATAGTCTTCATAATTTTACAATCATATATTATATATAATCAGACAACGTGAAGAGTGCACATACCAAACCTGTGCAAGCTATCAAATTTAGGGGTTATTATTTATGAATGATCATCTTAGCCCCTATGTTTTAAATTGGTGCTCGCTACAGGGGGTAGTTGAGTAGGATACGCCAATCAAGATGTCATATATAAGGAAGGGGTAGAAGAAGTCTCCAATTTTGGCAATGAATTACTAGAGAAATGTAATGTCATTGGAGAAGAAAGAAGAAGATTTAGGCTGAGAAGTTTTATCCTTGAAAATGGAACGTGAAGTGGATCATCTTCAGTTGCGTTCACTCAGCTCAGACGTGGATCAACTATTGAAGAAAATCAAAGAACTAAAGGATCAGAAATGCAAATGTAACCCCTATAGAGCCAATGACATCAAAGAAGATACTCAAGATTTGGGAAAAGGACTTGCAGCCTAGATATGGGATGTCTGGTGCTGCAAGAAAACCTGTTCCACTGGACATCTACTTAAAATGAAGATGATCAGCAGGGCCAACTCAGGTTGAAATTGGGTCTGCTTGAATAGTCCTGAGGAGTGAGGTGTTAGATGAGACAAAAGAGGAGACATTGGATTAGATTGGTAGGGAAAATAATCAATTAAGAGTATTGGATTTAGATACAAATGAAGAGAGCATAGGCAAAAAAGATAATCGATTGATCCAATATAGTGGAGGGAATTGTTTGGCCCAACACTATTCAATCAATGAGTCAGAAAATGCTGGAGATGAGAATCATCAATTCAAGATAAAATTGAATGAAGTTAAAGTTACTATATCAATCTGTGTGATTAAGGGATCGTTTCTAGATCCTTCAGTGGAATGACTTTAAACGTTTTGGATGTCAACAAATACTGAAAATCGTTTTTAAGAGAAAAACAATTAGAGCAATTTAACGGAACTTCCAATAAATGAGGAATTCACAATTTTGTGTGATATGAAGACTCAAATATCAGTTGTTGAAGTATGAAGTGAACTTAGGACCTGTTGGTTGAATGACAAGTTGGGATTGAAGGTCCATTATATGGAAACATTTACAAGTATTACCAAAGTTGGCAAGTGTTGTCTATATGTGAAGAAACAGCGCTGCTGGTCATATAGTGAAGAAGGTCAATACTAAAACCAAAATTATTGAATCTAAAATAAAATAATTGCAATGTTACCAAAGGACAATGAACCATTAAAATAATTATGTCCTAATATTTTGGTTAAGTCCTAAAAGAGGACCACTGAACCAAATTAAATGGTTAGATCTTAAGAGAAAATGATTTTGAACCATGAAAAACTGGTAGGAAAATTATACTCTGAACACTTGGTAGAAGGGGAAAAGAAGGACTTCTGAACCTAATTGTAGGTTAATTCACACTACAAAAGAAAAATACAAAAAATAGATAAAAATATAGATAAATATCTATTTTACTGGTCCATGATTTTGGACCTTCACCAAGATGGGATTGCTGGCTTGGGTTGCCAGATTGGCAATCTATTGGTCAATCAAGAGCAATTAGCTGATCTGACATACAGACAGCAGGATAGGGTGCTCAAAAAATTTGACAAGTGTTGGGAATTATTTGTTCAATATGACCACTAATATGATGTGTGAGGAATGTAATTCACAAAGTTGACACTGGGGAAAATTTTCCAATAAGAATGAAACTGATTTGATGGTCAAAGGCGACCAAAGTGGTAGTGGAGGAAGAAATAAGTAAACTATTGAACCATGGGCTTCTAGTTCCGTCGTTGAGTTCCTGGGCAAGCCATATACTAATTGTGAAGAAGATGGATGGCTCTAATCTGGTGGTGATCAATTATTGGAAGCTGAATAAGATAACAAAGAATGATTTGTATCCACTACCACAGATTGATAATACCTTAGATTGATTGGTAGAAGCGATATGATTCTCCAAAATGGATCTAAATTCAAGGTATTGGAAAATTGACTTGCCAACGGAAGACCAAGAGAAATATATGATTATCACCACGCAGGGGCTATATCAACAGATGAGGATGCCCCAAGGTCTATGTAATGCGCCAACAACATTCCAGAGGGCCATGGACGCCATATTAAATGGCCTAAAGTTGTCATTTGTCCTGATGTACTTAAACGATATAAATGCGTTCAGTAGAAAATTTACTGACCATTTACACCACTTGGAAAAAGTCATCAAGAGACTGTCTATGGCTAACCTGAAGATCAAGCTGAGGAAGTGCCACTTCAAGAAAGAGTGGAATATTTGTAATTTGTTATGAAATCTAGTGGACTGCAGCCGCAAGCCCAGAAAATTGAAGCCATAGAGTGAATGGCTGTTCTGAAAAGTGTCTGAGATAACCAAGTGTTTCTTAGAATGGTTGGATACTATCAAAGATTCATACAGGATTTTGTAAGAATTGCTGAGCCCCTATTTCATTTGTTGAAGGATCCATAAGGATTCATATGGAATGAAGAGGCCCAGAGTTCTTTTGATGACTTACACCGGTATTTGATAGTTTCACCAACATTAAAATATCCGAATTTTGATTAAGAATTTATAATATAGACTGATGCTTTGTTAATGGCAATTGGCGTCATCTTGAGCCAAGTGGATGAATTTGGCGATAAACATCTGGTAGTATATGTGAGATAGACACTCTCAGAAGCTGAGGGAAATACACCATGACTGAGTGTTAATGCCTTTCAGTAATTTACACATGCAAACAGTTTTGAGTGTATAAACATGAAATGCACTTTAGAGTGGTGACGGACCACTCCTCGTTATGTTGGCTACACAATTTAAGAGAACCAGTAGGATGACTGGCCTGATGGGATTTGAAGCTACAGGCTTATGATTATGAGATAGTCCACCGAGCTAAAGCTTCTCATCAGAATGCAGATGGCTTATCAAGGTTACCAATGGTCCAAGTGGTATACCAAAAAGTGGATGAGCTATTTCAGAGAATGGTTGAAGGAGAAATTGAGAATAAGACCTGAGAAATCCAAGGTGCACTTCAGAAAGTGATGGAAAATACTGAGACCATGGATGGACATGCTTTCAAGTCAATCAATAAAAAAATGATTACTATTTCTAAACCCATCAGAACAAGTGGCTATTGTTCAAGTCGCACATAAGGTTTTTAGGCATGGAGGATTTTGCAAAATTGACCATGGGCTCCACTAGTGTGCCAGGACAACCAGTATGAAGACTGGTTGGCCCTTTGCTGTTTCGCCTTCATTGGCGTACCAACCACTACAAGTCCGCGTCCAACCAACCAACAAACCACCAACGGCTTTGCATTAGCCCCAGGTGTCCTCAGCATGTGCCCCAGCAAGTCCTGCCCCCATCCTGGGCGGCTCAGGCACTTCTGCACAGCCCCACCCTTGTGACCCTTCACCAACCCATCTGGGTATGCCCCAGCGAGTCCATCCCCCATCTTGAGTGGCTATAGACTCCCACGCTGCACCCCGCAAGGTTGGCGGCCAGTTAGCGCATCTACTGGTAGCCAGCTGGTCAGGTTCCCGCCAGTTCCTCATAGGGAGGAGGCATGGGAGCTGGCAGCACTGGCCACTCCAGGCATGATCAACTGCACATATTGGGGATCTCCTGTCCCACATTCCCTACTCTAGTTGCTCTTATGACTTCAAACAAATAGGAAAAATGGGTGAAAGAGAGATTGTCTATTAGGAGGGAATTAACGACTATTTATACTATATCCAGGCTACTGTGCCCAAGTACTCCTTGGCCAATCAATACTGGATAACCCGTCGGCCACTTGATGCTAGAACTATATAAGATCATTCATTTATTCTTCATAGCAATTTCCGCCAGATCCGCTCATCTGATCATCAAACATTAAATTAGGTCAATCCATCCTCAGCATGAGTTGCCAGTCAATTATATATAAATTCATTATTAAATAGAACTTTGAGCATCATTGTCATGAGTTACCAGTGCTCCAAATTAGTCAGTGAATAGATTTCAAACACTTCAGCAATGGATTCATTGGCTTTTCACCAGAACTCCCACAATTGACCTCAAATGGTAAATTGGCGGCTAACGCAGCTTCTGAAAAATTTAAACTAAAATTAAATTATAACATTAAATAGTTTTAAACTAAGCGATTAGCTGGCAATCATTCTTGACTAACCAAAACCCCTAATTCTGATACTATCAGAAAGGATCCATCTGGTTAAAATATCAACAGAGGCCTAAGGCAGATGACTGATCACATTTGTCAGTACTAATACTGGGAGTCTATCAACTATAATGTAGCGGATTATCTGGCTCTTGAGTGGAGTGCTAGTTTCTCAAGCCTCACAGGAACATGACAGGATATTGATTGATCTGCCCTGGATTTGTCTTACATATGATGTCCATTAATGTGATGGGACCATTAATCATGATTACTGGGGGAGTCAAATACATTATAGTTGTAATCAACCATTTGATGAGATAGGTCAAAAAGAAGGCTCTGGAAAAAGTAGACGCTACAAGCGTTGCAAGGTTTATCCTGGATAAATTAGTATATTGATATGAATGCCCGCAGGTTTTGTTGAGCAATAACAGAACGAATTTCTCATCTCACATGATCCTGAGATTAAATGAGATAATATTGATCTGAGGAGTCATGTCAGTGCCTTAATGGCCAGAGACAAATAAACTGTTAAAATTGGTCAATGGAACGTTGGCTGTAATGCTGAGGAAGCTGGTCACAGGGAGAACTTCCACATAAGAAACATAACTCAATTCAGTGATGTCGCATATAATAAAAATCATTCAGCAGTAGGAAAAATGCCATTTGAGTTACTATACAGAAGGAAGGCCGCGTTGCCGCTGATACTATATTCAGTGGTGGAACCAATTAAAGGATGAGTGCTGAGCAATATCTCGATCTGATTTTCTGGTATCCTGATTGAGATGCAATTGCAAGCAAAAATATGACCTGGAAGATAAGGATCAAGGCCAAACAATGGATGATAAGAGCCAATAGGCATTATCAGAATACCAAATAGGCGAAAATGTTGCTTATTGCAATATGCATGGTTTTGGGAGAATAAACAAGTTAGATGTGTTGTGGTTGAGTCCATTTGAGATTATTGTCAAGATGGTGATGGACGCCTATTCTGTCAAGAACCTCTTGTATGAAAGGATTGTAAATTGAGTACATGCTAAATATTTACAGTAGTAGATTGATGGAAAAAATAAAAGAGTATTCCCAAAGAACTGCTAACCCATTGAGATGGTTATGTCCTGATGATTTGGTTAAGTGTGAAAAATGGACTTCTGAACCAAAATAGGTGGTTAAGTCTTAAAAATAAAACCTCTGAACCATAGAAAACTGATGGCAAAAAGTATACCTCTGAACTAGTTTGGGGGAATAAATAAAAAAGTTGGACTATGAACCAATTGGAGGTCATTTCTCATATAAAAAATAAGAAAAAAAATAAAAGATTGATAAAAATATAGTGGGAAAAAATTTATTAGAACGCACAGAAAAAAGATATATTTTTATAATTTTTATTGGTTATCCTCGACTCAGGGATGGTTCCGCCTATGTTGCCTCTTAAAGAGGAAGGATTTATTGCAGTAGGAGTGAAAAAACTGTCAAAAGCTGTGAGATTGGATGATAGCAAAGGTTATACTACTTGATGCCAAGTTCATTGAGCAAAGGCTGATCCCTGCAAGAATGCGACTAGGGGAAGAGAGATGGAAATATTGGCACTTGCCAAATGCAACACCCTGGATTGGAGATGGAAGTAACAGAACAAGAAGAGGCAGTCAGAAAATAACCCCAAGCAATCCCAATATGGCACCAGAGCTGGAAGATTGGTCTTGAGCGCTTGTCAATGGGTTTCACTAAGAACACTTGACATATGAGCTGGCATATTAAGGGCTACTAGGTGGGGTTGCTGAAGCATGCCCCCAATCAAAGACATTAGGAGAAGGTACCAATGGGGCTTTCCAGAAACGAGATAGTCATGCAGGAAGCAGATGGCATCCTGCAGATGATTACTACAAGCTTCTTGGAAGTGAAAGCAGAATGAGAGATGGAAGCCAGGAGAGTCTGGAAGCTTTGTGGCCCAACTTTGAAGAACTCTGCTGGAAAAGTGAATGACATAGGCTGCAATGTCTCAATCTAAGATGTTCTCAAAATTGGAGGGGTTCAGAGCTATGGATAGAGCCTCAGTTACTCAGGTCCTCAATTCTGAGTATGAGAGTTCGAAATGTTTGCAGTTTCTGATGGATAGTTCTTTTTTTAGCACTAGTGGTGTCCAACCCAAAAGGGGGAGCCGCCATGCATCTTTATTTGCAAATGGGCCAAACAAATGGATTATTAGAAAAAAGTTTCTGATATGGCACCTCATCTAACAGCCTAGGAAGCCATATCAGAAGGTTAGGAAGTTTTGGGGAAACTTTTGTCCGGCCCCACTTTAGCTGATGGACATGGCAGACAGCATTGGGGTGGGAGCATCAGCGACATGGGGCATAAGGAGGTATAGTTGTGGGTTTTCTTCATTTGTGAGGCCAGCGGTGTCCATCACCTCAATGTATTGAGCAAGTTGATACTCAGAGAAAGTGATGAGAGATGGCACACTTTCTAATGGCTAGTTCAATTGACAGAAAGCTGGTTTGTAAAACTGGACGAGTTGGAAAAGGAACTCTGGAAGCAAGTAAGGTCCAGTGAGGAATTTGAATAGAGAGAGGAAGGCATTGATCCAGGAGGTTTGACATTGATTGTAGGAATATCTGCAAATGGAGCTGAATCCTGGAGAGCTCAAAATCGAATTTAGGAATGGACAACAGAGTGAGATTTGGTTGCAAGTCATTTGAGACAATTGCTAACCTGGTTTCATTGGTGTTTGATACCATTTCTGGTAATTCCATGGAAGAACTGGCTTCAGGTACTTGACTGGGAGTATGAGTCTTTAAGGTATTATAGAAGAGGCTTCATTGCGCAGATCAACTCACCAGTTGGAAGAGCAGACATCTTTGTCAGACATGCTGTCAAGCAGTTTCTGGTACCAAGATTTCATATTTGACATATGAGCTGGATGATAAAGGAATGTCTTACTTTTATAATAGTTAATACTATGCACTTTGGAATCAATTAAGTTTTAATTTTGGAGAAATTATTCTCAAATTTAATGATTTAAGCTCTTCAGAGAAGAATTAAGAATGATATGGGCCAAGAAGTTATTATGAGAAAATAACAGGAGTGAATATAAATGAGCATTCTTAATTGCACCACAAAACAAACATTGATGACAAGAACCTCCTGTTGAGTTTGAGGAGGAATATTAGGAAATTGAGGACGCTGGACCAAGAATCCTGAATATGACAGCGGGTCATATGCCCTGATGGGGGAAAACCGGATCCTGGGATTAGTATTGTCATGAGTAGATTAATCAGCCCGGCATGATAGAAGGTCTTGGGGACCACACCTTCGAGTAGGTGGTAGAGAGGAGGAAGAGGAAGAGAACCACATGTCAAAGGTTGTCCTGAGCAGAGTTGAGTGCAGATTGGCTGTGCTCCACTAGGAACCAAGAAATATTTTACCTGGTGTCCAAGGTGGTATTCTCCTATCCTGATTCTATTCTCGCTGGAAATCTAGGCAAGAAGGGGGATGTGTTGGGATTTATGCCCACCTTTCCAGCCGTTTAGACTACAATGGATTGCTAGGGGATAATTCCCTATGGCGAGTGAATTGGATATTGGTTGACCCCAATTTCGGGCCAATAATATTTGGGAGATTTTAGGTAATTTTCCTGAATCAGATCCATCAGAGATCAATCTGGGTGAATGATTAAGATCTCGTTGGGCAGAGTTGCTGATGAAATGGGGACATCTGATAGTTGATTGGTGATTAACTTTCGTTTACCAATTGGAAAAATTTAGGTTCCATTACTAACTAATTGGGAATTTAAGGAGCAAGTCATAAGGCGAGTGAAGCCGCCTTCAACTAGCAAATCAATCAGTTGTTTTGCGATCTGCCATAATGGGTAACAAGTCCCATTACCTAAACTGGTCGCTCACCAAATATGGTTGGCTCATTAGGATTGAGTGGAAAACGTTAAGAACAAGTTTTCTGACTATTTCCATTTTTTGTCTTGAGGATGTCTGATGAAGGAATCCTAACCAGGATGGAGAAGATCATTGCTGGTGATACAATGAAGGGAAATTCAACAGCAACAGCTGCCATTTCATGGCTGAGGCGTAAATTGAGGTTGGGCGCCAAATTCCTTCTATAAATTCCCCTGATAGTTCACAAAAAAGTTAATTAGCAGAATTCATTATTATATTTTTGTTCTATATATCTTAAGGTAATTATTGCTTGTGTGCTTTAACTGGGGACTCTTTAGGAGGATAATTAGAAAGGATCAAGGATCCTTAGAAGAGAAGCTGAGCTGAGATGGGAATTGCTGCCAACTTTGTGTCACCAGAGGAAAGGCTGTAAACTAGGGATCTTAGCGTGGATCAAGTCTGGCGGATAAGGTTATAAATCCCTACTGAAGACATCAGTAGTAGACTTGAGGAGAAATACTGGTTGAGCATTGGATAAAACTGGTTATCTATTCAACTATAGATAATAGTTTAAATACTGTTATTAATCAAATATCATATATAATCAGACAATGCAAAGTGTGCACATACTAAACCTGTGCAAGTTATCAATTTAGGGGTTATTATCAGTGAACGAGCTTGAAGCCCCTAATTTTTAACAGCAGTACTACTGGCTATTAAGCATTTTTGACCCTACTTATATGGGAATTATTACACCATAATTAAAGATCATGCTTCCTTGCAGTTGCTACAGCAAATGAAGGTCTCAAAGGGAGGT